>JAAVUB010000278.1:0-130587 GCA_014898885.1 Fusarium lyarnte (nom. inval.)
ATATATCAGTGAATCACGGCCTCTGTCCCCCTTTTTTCCTTTTTTTTTTTCGTCCAGTATGTGGGAAGATGAATGGGCTGCCGACATGGGGAGTGATGCCCCCAAGATCGAATGGGGCTGGAACTTTGTTCCAGACGACAAGGTCTGGCTTTCTCCCGGTGAGTACTCATGCAATATCTCTTGGGTTTGAATCGATACTGATTTCGAGTTCTCTCACTTAGAAACCCCAAATTCCCTCACTTGTACGTTCATCCACGCTCCAGTCGCGAAACACCAGTATCCTGACGCGTAACTTAGCAAAGCGTAAGCGAGAAGAAGAGGAGGAGGAGGAGAAGGATGAGAAGAAGAAGCTCAAGTCCGTGAAGGACTTCTTCACGCCTTTGGCGCAAGCTACCTTTGGTGCCGTCCCGGCTGCTGTTGCTGCCGCCGCAACTCCGGTATGCTGAACCTCTTTTGGTCTCTTCGACTTCAATTCCACCTCCAACTTCACCTTCACCTCCTCTTTGAACCCCCAATGACTGGATTATTTGTAGTGGACAATCATGTTGGAATCTGCAAGCTCATCTTCCCGTTTATGTCTTAACACAGTGGCCGAATGCCCCTTTCCCGACAGTCTTTTCACTGCCTCCCCGTCGAGTCTTGACCCTTTCACCAATTTCATGGATACATTTTCTATACCACCTAAAGAGTTTGTCGAAGTATTCCCAATCTTGTTGTTCAACATCCAGACCCCGTCTCGATATCCTTCCCCAGGAGTTCCGTCCGGCTGTCAACCCCCTGGCTTCAATTGCCATACCTGTCTCAGATCCCACGCCTGTACATCTGTATATAACAGCCACGACGTCTTGGAATACTTCAGGCCACTTATGTCAAGTTCTTTGGACAGTCTTGTCACGCTCCATCCAATCGATCTACCCCCTTTATGAGTATCTCATCTTGTGGCATGGCCACACATCACTGCCTTCCCCTTTTCAAGCCCCAACTTGTTACAATTGACGTTCATTTCTAACACATTATATAGCGTCGTAGAATCTAGGAAGAACGGATTGCGGCCGCTGTCGCGGCCTGCCTCAAGAAACGGGTCACCATGCCCAAACCCAAGCCCAGGCCCAAGAAGCCCAAGACCAAGAAATAATTTTTGATGATTTTATGAGGAGTTTAGGTTCGGGGTGGAGTTTTTTTTTCGATGGTGAATCACTGGGTCTCGAGGAGTTCTCTTTTCTTTTTTTCCCTTTTTGTTATGAATTTGATGAGGAGTTTATGAACCCTGGGATGGGAAGGAATCGACATTTTTTTCTACAAACTTGAGCACTTGAACTTTACTTGAACGTGAATGTCTTAATCGAATGTGACAAACTAATACTCCAGGAGTCTGCTGGTCCGATTCTTGTACATACTTGACATCATGTTACTATAGATATTCGACAGAACGACACCATTGCCAGACAAAAGGCGATACACCAGAGAAACAAAAGATACGAGGTTGATGTATTTTCCGTCTACGGAGTACCTTGAGAGAAGCTAGAGGTCGAGAACTAGCAGATCTACTGAGCCCGGTTCATAGCATCCTTACAATGTGTCCCGAAGGACGAAAGGGTTTGCAATCTATGGCTTATATACCCTGTCTTCTTGAGCCAGATTACAACCCAATACCAATGTGCACATTAGTGATCATGGTAAAAATGCAAGCAACTTGATAACCTGCGATTTTATCAAGTTCCTCACGCAAAGTCCACTTGGTTGCCGCATTTGCGGTAGAACAAGCTCTGGGACTCTCACACTCTACCTTCGGAAGTGGGAACCAATACATCCTCTTCTTTCAATTCAAGATCAAGGGAGGATTCAACTCCTTTGTCATTGTCGGTCGTCTTGACATTCACTTGAAGTCAGGTTTCGCGATAATGAGTGCGCAGTGTAGACCTGGTCAGAACGCCAAACATCGCAAACCAGCATTTCAGTTGGAGGATATATGAGTGTAAAGAAGTTTTGCAGCAAGAGGCGAAAAAAAACCTGAAGCCAGTGGCTTCATCGTGTGTGCCCTAGCAGGAAAATGACTCTTTGCTGGAAGATGTCCGGGCGGGGCCGTCAACCACTATTAATCGGCAGCGGGCAGCCCCAATGCCCGTCCACCCAAAATGTAGTTAGTAGACATCGCAGGCAGAAAACATCCAATGGCATAGTAAGTTTAGGATATTTTATTATAAATCTTAGGATGCTTTATTAGTCTAAACTTTGTATGTCTTTGATCACTTTGATTCAGCCCCCCACGCCTCGGGAGGGTATTCAACATCTTGGATAGGATCGTCCTCGGATGAAAAGCGAAATGAAAGACTCAGTTCTTAGATATCTCGAAAGTTTTCCGTGAATGTGCAAAGCCGGCCAAATTTCTCTGATATTGGGCATTGGAGGTAAGTCCCAGTGGAAATCGACATGATTTTCCTCCCATTAATGCATCTATTAACAACTATTATATTGGAACTCCGCATCTAGTTAGGAAGTGTGTCAGTACCCTTTCCTCACCACGTAGGGAGGAAATGCCTACGAAACAAAGATCACACTTCTTCAAATGACTTGCCGAGTCCCAGTTCGTCGAACTCTCAATGAAACCTGCTGCAGGGAATTTGTGTTTAATTTCTAATGAAGTCTCTTCGAGGGTCAGAAGCCGAGGGCATTGCATTTCCACTGGTTGTCGTTCATCAATAACTAGATGCTGATTGTGAAAGTCAAAGTCCATGGTAAAGAGCCTGATGCTGTAAGGCGCCCAAATGGCTTGGGTGAGGTGATCCCTGACGGGATTGTTCTCCGGCTTCCATCGCCAGTTTAAAAGTGTTGCAAGGGTTCTCATGCTTTGTAGCCAGGAAATCTCGATGTGTTTGATTTCATTGCCCAAGTCTTCAACTTTCAGCGGCCTGTACGTCGATACAACTTGACGAACGTGAGTAGAGCTGAGATACTTGGTTTTCCAAATCTCTCTATCTTGGAACATGATACGTATCCCAACGCGAAATGCTTGACTCTTGGAGTCAAAAGGACCTACTGCTGGAAGCCGAAGATAGGAGTGAGGATGCTCGTCGCCAGGGTCAATTGTGATCTCGATCATAACGTTGACGGCGGACCCAGGCTTGAGAGGAGTGCCTTCTAATGGAACCACTGCCTCGAAAATACAAATCTTTGCGTCTTTAGTCGACTGAGTATGAAAGAGCTGGATATGGTGTGTCTTATACTTGAGGTTGGGAATCAGCTTGCGTTGTGTCCGAAAGCTCCAGATGGCGGGCATTCCGACAGTTGGGGGGGCTTTTGTTCTGATCCAGATATCCCTCGATTCCAGGACCTCTAGATAGTGAATGTAGCAGTCAAAATTCTTCAACATGTTATTGAATAGCAGAGGTGGAGTTTTTCTTTTATCTTGCACAATACGCACCCTTTCAGGTCGTGTAATAAGGAAAACTCCAAGCTGAATGTTTGCCAGCGGCACTCGGCACAATCCAGCACGCCCTTCAAGGAGGGTCGTTCCGTATCCTGTCTCGACTCCTTTGTCGGTTTTTGGAAGTAGTTGCACGATAGGGTAGTCGATTGGGGTGCCGTCGTTGAAGGAGTTTTTTGGGCCAGTGTGAATGATGCCAAAGACCCCAGCCTTGAGAGGAACAAACCACTCGAAGCCAGTATCTTTCTCGAGAGACGCGGCTGTTTCTTCGCTAATCGGCGTGATAACCTTGAAAGTTCTCTAATGCAAGGCTTGCACCGGATCGAGCGACTCTTGAGAGTCGAGGAATTCTGGCATCCACCAAGGGTTGATGCCTCTGCCTAACTCAGGCGGTTGCCCATGGTTCTGCATCTTGCTGGTGAAAATAAGGAACCGGATATTTTGATGTGATGAATGAGTAATGAAGAGAGAAAAGCAAAGATGAATTACGTACTTCAATCTAAGAAGGGAGAAATCGGCTGTCGAAGCAAGGCAAGCCCCAGTGAGTCGCACCTTTGAGGTCATGCTCCTCACATACCTAATAAATGATGAATCTTAGATGATCTCTTCAGACACTAGGTACTCATAAGAGCCATTGAATCCTTGAATATCCTCAAAAATCATGATTTACTCATCATTTAGTAGTTTTATAAACATCCCAGACCTATAGGTAATCTAAGCCTTAAGTTCCGACCCCTTAATGGCCTCTTGCCACTGTTTCCCGAGGTTCTTGTCTATTGTTTCGTATGTGTTGGGTTGAGACTTGAGAGCAACCTGCGGGAAAGGCGTTAGAACCCCTTGGCAAGGTCCAAGTTCTCGATGGTCCAGATACAAGGTTGATGTAATTTTCGTATCCCTTGAGAAATTACTCCGTAGCGTTCGAGAAATAGCAGATCTACTGAGCCAGGATCATAGCATTTTCTCTTGTCAAAGTTCAGAGCCGCTTCATATTCAAGCTACCCACAAACACCTGAGTCAAGATCAAGGTAGTCTATTACATTACAAATGTATAATCTTCACCCAAGCACTTCACAGACTGGCATAGCAATCGCGCAAGATGGCATTAGACATCTATCTCGTTCTAATCACAAGCCATGCAACACCGGCGATGCTAGATACACAAAAAGGAAAAAAACACAACTAGTAAAAAGCGCACGTCTCTAAAAAGCCACCGCAAGAAACTTTAATCATACCAAGATCGGCCCATCCAAGAACCTCCCTTTTACAGAAGGACCATACCGGCACCGACAACACCAGCGACGGCCATGTAGGCGCCGACGGCGAAGTCACCGAGGGAGAAGACACGGGCGATGGAGGCAGCCTGGAGACCAAAGTTCTCGTCGTCTTCGCTGCTGCTGTTGGAACCACCGGTGGATTCAGAGGCGACGGCGTGTGTGGCAGTGGCAACTTCCTCGTTGATCTTGCTGGCGGAGGCGAGAGCAGACTTGCAAGAGGACTGGCTCTCGGCCTTCTGGGTGGTGGCCTTGCCCTTGAAGTCACAAGCATCGGCAGCGGACTTCTGGGAGACGTAGTAGGCGTCGAGGATGTAAGCAAGCTTGGCCTCGGCGGAGCACATGCTGTAGGCACCATAGATACCGGCAGTGGCGTTGGCGGTGATAGCAGTGCAGATCTTCTGGTCCTGGCCGCAGATGTAACCAAAGATGTCGTTAAAGTCCTTAGTCTTCAGGTTATCAGCGGGGACACAGCTTCGGCTCTTGACCATGCAGTCGCAGAGGTCGGAGTCGGGGACAGGGGGGAGGACGCTGTTGGCCTTCCAGTTCTTGGACTGCTCGGGGCAGGTGGCGGCCTTGCCAGTGGGCTTGTAGCTGTCCTCCTCGACACCGGAAGGCTTGGCGGCGTTGACCTTGCTCTGGAGCTGGGAAAAGTCCTTGAGCTTGACAGCATCATCGTTCTTGCTGATCTTGACGAGACCGTAGTCGTTGGCCTCCTGGAAGTACATGTAGACGATACCACCGCTAAAGACATCGGTCATGACCTTCTCCTCGTACAGTGCGGTGGTCTCATCGAAAATACGGCCAGCAGCACCATCGGGCTCGTTGCAACCATACTCAGCGAAGAAGACGGGAACAGAGTAGTTCTCAAAGAACTTGGCCTGATCAGCGTAACCAGAGTCCTCCATGCTGCTCTTACCGCACCAAGAGTAGATGTTGTAACCCCAGTAGTCGATGCGGGAGTCATCGTCACCGCAGTTGAAGTAGTCGGCAATCTGCTCGCGAATGTCGACATCATCGTTGGAGGCGTATCCGACACCGAGCCAGCGGGAGAACTTGCTCTTGATGTGCTTCTTGGTGTCTCGAACGGCGGCCTTGACGAAAGCAGAAGCAACGGTGTTGGAGACGTTGTTGGAGACCTCGTTACCGGCAAAGAAACCGACGACGTTGTCGTACTGGCCCAGCTCATCGACAACTCCGATGTAGCGCTCG
The DNA here is from genome assembly GCA_014898885.1 of Fusarium lyarnte (nom. inval.). Lineage (NCBI taxonomy): Eukaryota > Fungi > Ascomycota > Sordariomycetes > Hypocreales > Nectriaceae > Fusarium > Fusarium lyarnte (nom. inval.). The sequence continues at coordinate 5,908 of JAAVUB010000278.1, forward strand.
TACAGCTCAACATCCCACTTGGGGTCATCACGGTTGATGGAGACGCTGGGCTCAGAAAGATCAGAGATGACGTAGATTCCAGCATCGTCGAGCATCTTCATGCAGGCCTTGTGGTCGGCCTTGGGGTTGATGGCGTAGGTTCGGATGATGTTGGTACCGAGCTGCTTGAGAAGAGGGATATCGCGCTTGCAGGCAGCCTCATCAGCGAGAGGATCGATGTACTTGGTAGTCTCGTCGTTGGTCTGACCAGCGGCGGCGGTATCCTGTTGGTAAGCGACACCCTTCATGAAGAACTGAGTTCCGTTGGAGTAGAAGAGCTTGGATCCCTGGGAATTGTCAATATCAAATTGCACTATTTTGTCGTCTGGCGCATACCTTCATGGTGATGGGCTCCAGCTTGGCGCTGGCAGCTGTGGCCGCCGCAGCGACAATAGCAGCGGAAAACTTCATTGTGTTGTGTATCAAACGGCAAGTAAAAAGAACAGAGAGTAATGAATGACTAGAATGAGGCGATGATTTTATTCAACGCGCAAGTTGTTATTGGAATGCTGAAACCCCTTTTTCCCTGAGTTCGCGACGAATGGGCCGGAAGAGAGGTAATCGGATCGAGTAGCAAGAGCGTTTGTAAATGAGTGTCGGGAAAAGTTAAAATCGGCCTCAAAGTAACGAGAACCGATAAGAAAAACGGCGTTGAAGAATTAAAGGTTAGCGAAGGTTTGATGAAAGAAGAGAGAAGGAAGCTGGAATTCGAGGGATGGGGCGATTTGAAAAGTAAATGGAAAATGGAATGCATGGGGTGGCTAGCACTGACACTAAAGCAGTCTAGCTACGGGACCATCCCTGGGCTTCTGGAGTGGCCCCCTCCCCCCCTGAACTTCAGTTGCCCAAGCCGCTAATTGTCCTGGCAAGGGGTTGGCAGCGGCTGTGTTTGCAGTGGAAGAGCGGCACTGTGCCTGCTACGGTGAAGAGGTCGGTCCCCGAAAACAAGCAGATCCCCTCGAGGACTGACGAATGAACCAACCACGGGACAGACAGCCCCTGTCGATTGCGAGGCGCAGTTCAGAGATTGAAGCTTGTTTGGGTCTTGTCCGGCGCCATCCGTGGCCAATCAGGGGTTGCTGCAGAGGGATCTCATCTTGTTGGCGGTGGTATAGTGCTTGGAGTCAATGCACACCGTAGCTCTATCTCGCCTTAGCAAAAGCTTGGCCTCGCCTGGTGCATGGTTTGTTAGTGTCTCACAAGATTGCACTGTACAGAATAGGGGACAATCTCCACCGGACATCCGTTCTACGACAAAACATCAGGGGTCTCACCTGGGTTTGGTCTGAGCCGCCATTGATTCTGCATCTCGCGTTGAGCCTGTATACGACATTGAATGACACCTGGGAAATTGTCTCGAGTCGCTTGCGGTGGGACTCATTGTCCACGAGTTGACCGCGTTCACTTGGCACGATGAATACGGAATTGCAATATTATGATATTAAATGCCTATGTCTTGTCCTCTTGGCTGATAATTTTCGGAAGTTGATTGACAACGGCGGTTGAATTGGTTGCAACGGGTCGAACGAAGAGCTTACGTGTGTTCGTGTTGCGTTGATTTCGATTTCCCTTCCGGGATGTGTGTGCTCGGCCCGGTTGGTATCTTTGTCTCAAAGGGTTCGTCAATCCTTTCAGAGGCGCGTGTCGTTCCTATCAGGGACACTGTATCTCTCACTCCTGTTTCCTGGTTGGCTCCTCCAGTCATCGTACTCTGAAACCGATGCAAAGCAGAGCATAGACGCTTGTGCACATCTATGGAGCCCATAATATCCATCCCTGACCCAGCTTGCATTCTGGCATGAGCTTGACTGTGATATTTTTGGACGGGGTCTTTGTTATTTCTCCTTGATCAGCGCTGGGACCTGTCTATCATCATCATATATTGTGGTTCAGACGACGACAACTCGAAGCTTGAACATGTTGGAGGAACATAAACAGTGGAGTACGGTTCTGTTGATGGCGGGTCGAGTTGCAGTCATTCTTTTGGATCATCGATTCCATTCCTCTCTCGTATATGCGTCGTCAGCATCTTCCATACTTCATTGTCCTCGAATCTTGTAGTAGACGCTACCAACGCCATAAAGGACCCGACCCCAGGCATCGTGAGTCTTTCGCAGCAATCCATGTTGAGGGCGTTTCTGGTTATGCCGTTGTTCCGGCCGGTCTGCCGAAGTCCGGTGATAGTGGCCGTCGTGGTACACGAGTTCTCCCGGCATCGCTATCCGTATTGTTTATCGTATTGTTATTTTTAATTATATGTGGATTTGACTCAAGTGAATTGCGTGTTCCGAAAGTTTTCTATTCCCATAGACCTTGCTAGAGGCCTCGCCCTGTTTAAATAATTCTCCTTAGCGTAGGGCGATCTGATGGTTGTCAACCTCTTGAGGCGCATGCCAGACCGATGACTCTAATTGCACTTTACCTGCTCAATTATGCTTCAATTCTGCCATCACTTGCCATTCAACTGAACGAGCCGTCAGCATTTGACCTCTCATATGCATCAAACGGTCCGGCACCGCTGAATGGGTCCCACCACCGGCCGATCATGCGACTTAATCGCCGTCTTGGTCGGCTGTAGGGTGGCAAATATCACCCTTCACGGCTGGATTTCTTTCATTCTTGCGTCACGCCTATGAAATCTCAGCCTTGGCCCTCGGCTTGGCAATAAAGCCTTACGAAGATCTTGCTTAATATCACAAAGTGTTTCTGGTGGCTGTCTATTTGTGTGAAGAATGAACTTGCTTTATTGCGGGCCGTCAAAGTGGTGGTTGCGGGATGGACGCTGATGCTGGTAGTGAGGTTAACGAATCGAATGCACCAAGACCACTAAATACAGGAATAAGATACAAAGAAACGACTCATGGCTTCGAGGAACTGAAGCTTCTCTCCGTTTGGTACGAGACTTCCTGCAGACTCAGCCTTGAGAATTTGAGGAATGTCAAATGTCTCTGTTCTTACACAAGTCTTGGCATCATCAGATCTTAGCAACGATCATTAAAGTTCGGTAAGTCCGGTCCTTGGAAGATGGATTCTCTGCGGACTTCGCGTTACCAAGACATGTTATCGACTTTCGCAAGTGACTTTATCATGACCCGTTGTACTCAAGTCTTGTGTCGTGGATGCAGTCAGGTGATGAGGAGCATGAGGCTGAGATGCTCCATCATTGATATTGGCTGAAGTATTTAAGTGTTTTTCCTTGGTAAAATGACCTAATAAGATATAATATACATTTGATTCACCCACTAATCATTCCAAGACAGGCAACATCGTGTGCAGCCTCTCACTACTCGCCGTGTTCAATCAAGTATCACTCAACGACGGATACGTCTTCAAGTGCCCATGAAGTATTGTGTAACTCTAAAACTTACGCTGATACACTGTAGATACAAGTTTGTGTCATTGACTGAAAAAGGCCTTGCTCGTAGTTGTTCTCTCCAGGCAGATGCAAGTAGTTAATATGCAGAACCGCGTGAGAGAGTCTCGACAATCATGCAAAGTCTACTCTCTAGGCCATCATGACCACTCACAGACAATGACTTGTTACCAGATCGTCAACGTCCGCGTTTTGTCGAGGGGTGGTGATAATCTCGTCTCTTCGTAACGTCCTCAATTGCGTATTTGAAGAATAATTATCTATCAGGGGATGATACTGCGCAAGCCGATAAGCACAAAAAGCAAGGTCTCGTATCTTGTCAGTCGAAACTGGAGTATCACAATCTGATACCAACTCCACGTGCTATGTCGCAAGCGATACACGCGAATGGAACAGCCAGTTTCATGACATCAGGCGGAGTTTCAATCCTCGGGGCTTCAGATCAATATGAGAACACACTGCGGGATGTAAAATAAGCCCTATCTTCATTCAATTCGTTGTGGATATACGTGAAGTAAGTGCGTTCTGTTCATGAGAGCAAGGTGAAGCTTGGAGTTCATCATGCCAAGATCATTCTCCACGCCCAGCATTGCACAGACATGCATGACTGGCCAATATACAGTCTCGTGAGAACCGGGGAATAAGTTAACCAGGTGCAAAAGCTCCGGAGCTCCAGTTCATATCTCAAAGATAGGCAGGATTCCTGGTCTCTTGCATTGGGAGACTTGGTGTTGGTGTTGGCTGACAAGATGCTCTTTTAGGCTGGCAGACGTATCAAGGCCAACCTACACCGTCATGCCGCTGTCACAAAAGTGAAATACCGGTAAAGGTTGGATAATTGAATTCTTAATTCTTAAAGCTTCTACTTTTCTGCCGACCATTTAGCGCTGCTCGTGGTCTGTGTAATGTTGGGATGCATCAGCTGTCTTGCACACAACATGGTGAGGCTCGGGCACCTACAGCTCAGATCTCGATGTCTATGAGGAGGCTTTGTCGTGGAACTTTCCAATCCATTCGCTTATCGAGCAAAAAGTCCTTCGTTCATATTGTTTTGCTTGTTTTACAGGCCTAATCCTCGTGGCTAGGGCCTTTAATGATGTAATTCGGCGTCATGTTTTGGAGCTTAGAGGCGTTAGTGAACGAACACCACCATGATGTCATGGAACCTCAAGTTTGTATATATCAAAGAGCTCAAGAACCTTTTGGCATCCATATCAAGCATATTTTACCACTCTAATATATCAAATCAAAGTAAACGAATACATATTTCCCTCAACACTTGAAACATCATGTCTCCCAAAGCACCCAGCCACGGTCAAAAGGTAAGCTTCAGCAACTTATACTTCCTTTATATCAGCAACTAACAGATCAGGTCGATCTCGGAAAGAATGCCCCCGTCAAACAGGAGGGTGCTGGTACAGTCCCCAATGAGTCTCTTGCTGCCGAGTCCTTGAAGGAGGGCGGCGAGTTCACCTCCAACGAGGGTATTCACGGCGAGAACCAGCCCACCTCCAGATCCGAGAACACCAGCGCTGGCCGCAACACCAACACCAACACCTCATCAGCTCCCAGCTCCGGGTCTGACTCCAAATCTTCTAGCTCCGCTTCTAAGTCGTCTGGAACTGCCTCAAAGTCCAGTGACTCTGCTCCCAAGTCTCTGGCTGGCACTGCCCCCAGCTATGTCGAGAACCAGTACATCAGGGCTTCTGGTGGACCTCACGGCAAGAACTTGAAGGAAGGAATTGACGATTCGAACACCAAGGATGGCCTCAAGAAGGCCTTGGAGTCTGAGCCTGGCAGTCAGGATGATCCTAGCCGACTTGCTGAGCAACAGTTCCAGCAAAACCAGACTGCCGCTGGTCGGGATGCTGGTCCCAAGCAGAGTGAGCTTGAGGGCAAGACGGCTTTCGATGCTCTTAACAACGAGACTTCCTCTTAATTTGGGGACGGCAATATTTGTACTATAGCGACTGTTCAATGATGAAATGACTTCATGAAACATTAAAGCTGGCCTATGTCTGTGACATGCTTAGTTAATGACCAAACAATGTCCATGTACATGGTTTATGAATTCCTATGAACCCGTATTCTATATGATATCGTCTTGGCTGGAGGGGCATTATGTCGCATGATGTCTACCAACTTCGCGTACTTGGACGTAGTTACTTGGTGTATCAGGCCGTTTCCCTCTAAACTAGGTGAGGTCAAGCAAAAATGAGCATCATATCAAACGAGGCGAGCACCAACTTCAGTTCATGATAATAAGGTACAGTTCGACTGCAGAAAGTATGAATGCCTGATACACGGGCAAGGATCGAGCCAACGGCTATTTCCAGGCGCAACAGGCGGCAGTCTCATCTTCAGGTGATAACGCCTCAGATAGTGGTGAGTTGCGGTAAATGGGCAAAGTTGACTCGTATGTTTTCAAAAACGCGACCGGTAAGTCCGAGTCAATACATACAGTCGAGAATTATGAGTTTGTATGCAAAACTACGGATTCGCCGTCCTTCAAGGTTGCCTACACGAGGAGAAGATGGCCGGGCAGTGTGAAAATCCTGAAACCTAACAGCCAATCATGTTGAGCGGATTGATGACGTCAGGTAATAAAAAAAATATTAAAATTTGGAGTTGATAGAGGAAGATAACAACAATTTACCGCAAAAAGCGCAGAATAAGTTAGGAAGAAAGTCGAAGCAACTCGGGTCCTTTGTGTACTAACTCAGTTATCAAGAATATTCCATAGATTGGACTCATTATACTCGCAGCTTATCGCAAATGATACACCTTGATGCCTTAGTTGGTGCCTGACTCTGTCGTCAGTCAAAAAATCTGTAAATCTGCCCCACCAAATCAAAAATTCACCCCGCCTTCTCTGGGCACAACCACTGTAGAAGTTGAACCGGGAACTGACTGGAACCGCCACACTCACTGTTATTTGCTTGGCTGGTTTTTCTTTGTCGGTCAACTTAACTTTTCCATCTCACTCTCTTCTTCCTCCCTCTTCATCGAACGGTCATTTTCCAAACCACTTCATATACCCCGGTTTGGACTTGATTTCTCAGACGGACATCCTCACCCCGCCGACAGTTTCCGTTCTTTCAACCCCGCGGTCTTTTTTTCTTTCCTACATACATCTTCATCATGGCCCCCTCTTCATCCAAGGAGAAGCGTCTCGCCAAGAAGGCTGCCGAGGGCAAGCTCAAGGGCAAGAAGGGCAAGAAGACTGAGGAGCCTGAGCTCGATGCCCACGGCAACCCTATCAAGGACGATGATGCCCCCGCGACTTCAGGCGCAAAGCTCGACGAGGTGAAGCGTCTCGCCGAGCAGATGGACAAGCACGGTATCTCCGACCGTGTCACCACCGGTGTCCTCGCCTCTACTCCAACCAGCAAGGACGTCAAGATCACCAGTACTTCTCTGGTCTTCCACGGCCGAGTCCTTATCACCGATTCCACTCTAGAACTCACCTACGGTCGACGATACGGTCTTCTCGGTGAGAACGGTTGCGGAAAGTCTACCTTCCTCAAGGCTATCGCCGCCCGCGAGTACCCCATTCCTGAGCATCTCGATATCTACCTTCTCAACGAGGGTGCTCCTCCCAGTGACCTCGGTGCCCTTGAGTGGGTCGTCCGAGAGGCTGAGCTGGAGCTGGAGCGTCTTGACCACCAGGCTGAGAAGCTCCTCGAGGACGAGGGTCCTGAGAGCCCTGTTCTCCTTGATCTCTACGAGGTGAGTTAATCCACAATAGCACCAACGTACCAAACTAACACTTTACAGCACATGGACAAGCTTGATCCCTCAACCTTCGCTACCCGTGCTTCCCTTATCCTGACTGGTCTCGGTTTCAACAAGAAGACCATCCACAAGAAGACCAAGGACATGTCTGGTGGTTGGCGTATGCGTGTCGCCCTTGCCAAGGCCCTCTTTGTCAAGCCCTCCGTTCTCCTTCTAGATGACCCCACTGCCCATTTGGATTTGGAGGCCTGTGTGTGGCTCGAGGAGTACCTCAAGAAGTGGGAGCGAACTCTTGTCCTTGTCTCCCACTCTATGGATTTCCTCAACGGTGTCTGCTCCAACATGATCGACATGCGAGGCAAGCAGCTCATCTACTATGGTGGTAACTACGACTCTTACAGCAAGACTCGAACCGAGAACGAGACCAACCAGATGAAGGCCTACCAGAAGCAGCAAGATGAAATCGTCCACATCAAGAAGTTCATTGCTAGCGCTGGTACCTATGCCAACTTGGTCCGACAGGCCAAGTCCCGACAGAAGATTCTCGACAAGATGGAGGCCGATGGTTTCATCCAGCCTGTCGAGCAGGACCGTGTCTTCACTTTCCGTTTCGCCGATGTTGATAAGCTCCCTCCTCCCGTCCTGTCATTCGATAACGTCACCTTCTCTTACTCTGGTAAGCCTGAGGATGATCTGTACCGCAACCTCGACCTTGGTTTCGACATGGACTCCCGAACTGCCCTTGTCGGCCCCAACGGTGTGGGCAAGTCTACTCTGCTCCGCCTCATGACTGGAAAGCTTTCTCCCACAGGCGGTGTTGTGACCCGACACACTCACTTGAAGCTTGGTCTCTACTCTCAGCACAGTTCTGAGCAGCTTGATTTAACAAAGTCTGCTCTCGACTTCGTTCGCGACAAGTACGCTGAGAAGTCACAGGATTACCAGTACTGGCGTCAGCAGCTCGGCAAATACGGTCTTAGCGGTGACTCCCAGACTGCTCTGATGGGTACTCTGTCTGAGGGTCAGAAGAGTCGTATCGTATTTGCTCTGTTGGCTATTGAGAGCCCCAACATGTTGCTTCTTGACGAGCCTACCAACGGTCTGGATATTCCTACCATTGACAGTCTGGCAGATGCCATCAACGCCTTTAGCGGAGGTGTTATCGTCGTTTCTCACGATTTCAGGTAAGCACTATTGAATACGATTGCAATGAATGATGGCTAATGATATCAGATTGCTCGACAAGATTGCCAAGCAGATTCTCGTCTGCGAGAACCAGACCATCCGCACATGGGATGGTTCCATCTCCGAGTACAAGAACTATCTCCGAAAGAAGATGATCAGCGCCGGAGCAGTCTAAGGCGGAAAAGTTTTTTCGAATTTTGATTTTATCTGGCACGAATGCATGAAAGGAAATTGACTATAGAGGATATTGAATCCACAAAAAGTTGATGAGTGCCATTGGCAATCATGTGGGTATTTTCATTGGTTTAAAGCGGCGGCGGCGCGGTGGCTAGACCATCAGGATACTTGATACCTTATGATGGAATGAGACGGCCACGACGAACGACGCTACAGGACGCATGGGCATGGCCTCAGTAGAGAGGCCCGGAAGCGTTCATGAAGATGTGGAAATGTTCACGGATAGATTTTCTTTTTCTTTGGGTCTGGCTGTTTAAGCCTTGAGTACGAATAAATGGATTCCATTATAATAACTCGCGTTTCATGTGACTTTTGTGTTTGTGAGAATGTTGCCAAAAATATGTCTGAAGAAATGTGTGGCTATTGTGATGCTCTAGTGATTCGACTCGGCAAAACTCGAGGCCGACGTAAGGCTGGTTGCCAGAGAGTGCGAATTATTTTGCAATGCAGACGATTTATTCTTTGCATTAATTAAACAGAGGACTTGAACATACGTATCCATGTTGCGGTCGGGATCTTCAAGTCCGATTTGTTGAGAATATGGTCTAACCATTCGCTCGCTATGTGTGGTTCTTTAGCACAACGACTGTGAAGGCTGAGGATAAACCGGCGGTTAAATGGGCTTAATGAGCCTCAGCCTTACAACGCTTGTCTCACCACCAGTGGTAATTTAATAAACTCGAGCAAGTCATTGTGCCCAAGTACTTTTACACAAACAGATAGATACAAACAAGTGCATTCTCATGACACTAAATGATGTGGTCACCCAACTTCGACATTCCTCTCTTCTACCCTACACAAAATGACAGACATATCATCTTGAAGCGATCTCCGGAACCTATCCCCGCTGCCGGTGACTGCCCGGGGATGGGCTGATGGGGAACTCAAAACTGGGTTAACGCTGTAGAGTTTAGCGTTGAGCCAGACCCACATGGGACGGGGGCCAACGGGACAGGGGAACGAGACTTGGGACCTGAAAAAATAGAGTGAGAAACGAGTCTGACGCGGAATCTGAGTGAACATCGTGTTCGCGTGTGCCTTGATTTGGATGGAGCTGTATTCGCACGCACGCACGGCACATGAATTTTGCCGTGATTACTATGAGGGTTTTTACACAACAGCCAGATCAACGCATCAGATGCAGCCAGACACTGTCGCATTCAGTGACTCAACACATAGCAAAGCATGGGTACGGACTAATAAGTTCATATTGAACCTATCGCCAATTCCTCTTTAGGGAACCGTGCCTCAGACGGGTCGGTGATACACAATTACAAAAATAATCGCTGTGATTGCTTCACCGTTGACTCGATCTTGTTGTGCAAGCAAATCTCATTTCAGTGGTGGTATTTTAGCACGTCAAACCCCCTAGGACCCCCCGTTCGTGCAGCTCCTCGATTCCATCGCCGTTCCTCGATCAGCTTCTGCATCACCTCCCTCCTCTTGTCTCTTCTCTTCCTGGCTGTCTCTCCCGCTGTGTCAATAGGCTTTGTTTTCTCCACTGCCGCCCACACCACTACCGTCGTCATTGTTCATCACAGAATATGCCTTGATTAATGCAGACAGACGCTGCAATCCTCCTCAGCAAGTACCCGTATCTTTGCTTAAACCATCACTATAAACTCGGCTCGCCTGGGCTCGCTTTGCCTTACCGGGTATCCGTACCTTGCTTGACTGCCCGTTGATTGATTGACTGGGTTGGGGCTGTCACTCCAGCTCCCGCCATCACCACCTCATTTTGGTTAACCTCCAGCTCTAGAACAAACTCCACTCCACTTTGTTGTTCCCCGATCCTTCTGATTCTCTCTTACCATTCACATTGTCATAATCCTTTCCCCCGCGGCTGTTATTACACTTTACTGTAGCTTTGTCTGTCAATCCATTGGCCTTTATCCCCCTCTAAAACTCCCGTATCTCTCGAGACTCTCAGCACATCCAAACTTCAGTATAGTAGCCCTGTCTCGCATCCCCTTCCCCATCTCGACTGCCGCTTGCATCGCCGTATCCCAGCGCCACGCTACCAACACCTCCACACCAAAACACTTTGCCCCCAGCCAGGGCATCCTCTTTCGACTTGCCTTGGATTGGGGCTCAACCTAGACCTGACATTGTCGCGATCCATCACTGTCCATCGTTTTCATCCCACACGTCCCTCTGTCGCAGTTCGCTGCCTCCCCGATCGCGACTTGCGAATCGCATCGCATCGCAACTCAACCTGCAACGCAACGTAACGATTCCTCACACAGCCTCGCGTGCGCATCGCGAAACTCTGATTGATCGACTGCGCATATTATATCCGACACATTAACCCCCCCAAAACCGTCGTCGCATCGTTGCTTGTCGAGCACATGGGTTCTCAAGCTTGATTACCACCGGCCGTCCGACTATATCACATTCCCTGCTCTCTCGGGTGTTTAGCTTTGTTCTGTCTCCCATTCAGGCGCTAGACCATCAATCACCATGGATCAGAACGGCTATAACTCCTCGGTGCTGCAGCGGCCACCACATAGAGAAGATGGCGGAGATGATGACCGAGACTCCCGTCCGCATCACCATCATCATCACCACCATCATCACCATCACCACAACAATAGGCGCGACGGTGACTCAGCTGGACCTGGGCCTATAGTTGGAGAGACGGCGACAGCCTCATCGAATGCAGGCGGCGCGAATGTGCATCAGCACTCCACCTTTAGTCTGCGCTCACCCAAGTCAGAATACCGTCCTCCTCCCTTTACATCTCCCAACGGCCATAGCCATAGTCATAGCCACAGCCATCAAAACACTCCAAGTGCCGGCCATTCCCTTCAATCCCCGCCTCGCCCAGCATTGCCCAATCCCTACATGCCATCGTCCACGGGCGCACCCGGCGGCCCCGTCGCTCCATCACTTCCACCTCCTGTAGGCCTCAACTCATCATCACCCGGATCGTCAGCAGCAGGACTTCATCAGCAGCAGCATCATCGTCAACCTCCAGCACCACCGCCTGCTGGTCCGCCGCCCGTGTCGCCGCTGCACCCTCCTGTTGCATACTACCCTCCTGGGTCGAACCACGACATTTATATACCGCGTGAAACCAAACCTGCATCGCGAGGTTTTTACGACCCTACAACTGATACAACAAAGGAACGTCGAGTTTCTGACACGGCGACGCCTGGAGCCTCCTGGCACAACGCCAACGCCAACGCCAACGCGCCCCCGGTTGGCACTCCAAAGGTAAGGGGGGCAAATCCACTCTTTTTTTGTCTTTGACTCTCGTCTCGTCTCTCCCGGACTCGATTTGTGATTGATTGCACCCGACGTCCCTTGATTTTCCTCTTCCCCATCATCCTTCAATTCTATCTTGATCATCGAGATCTTCACCCATCACGTCCAGGCCATCAATGCCTGTTCCCTTCCCTTACTCTTATCAAGCTTAATTTCCCATCAAACTGTCACTATCGCAACACCTTTTAATTTCATCATCACCCTTAACTCTGTCGCACAATCTCCTTCTGCTCCAACCAAGACCTAAACGACCACAAAGCTTGCTGACGTGGAGCTAATTTTTCTCTTCTCACACAACAGACTCGCGACCCGTACCCTTATTCGCAATCTGCCGAACAAAGTACTCCTTCATATTACAACGGCGCTTACACATCTCCACGAGGTCCATCATATAGTCGGCCGCGAAGCCCAGCATCGCATTCGCACCAGAATCCTCCAGCTGGTTCTCTCAGCCCTCCGGGGCGACAACCTCTACTCGCTTCTCCAAGTGCGAGACATGGTGCTACGGCCAACATGAGTTCTACTACCAACGGGGCTTCTGCCCTTACACCTTACAAGTCTGATCTTGCAGCTCCATCACCACCAAAGCCGGCATCGGCAAGCGTAGGTGCTAACCAATATACAGAATGTTCATTTGTGCTAATACCATTGCAGACATCAAGAGCAAACCCAATGTCTTTTGACAGCATCCTCTCTAGCTCTGAGCCCGCTCGAAAACCCAAAGAACAATCTCCTCTGATGTCACGAGAAGCCGAACTAGAAATCAAGCAAGAGCGAGATTCTAGACGTGATCGAGAACCGAAGCGCGACTCGCGGGAACCAAAACAGACAAAACGCTCCCTAGAACCTGAAGCGGATCACGACACAGAGGTTGAAAAGGATGTCGAGACTGAGCCCGAGCCTTTCCCTGGTAGAGACAAAGAAAGAGAGCCTCCTGCCAAGAAGCGAGGAGGTCGAAAGTCAACAAAAGGCCGTGCTTCTGATATTCGAGATGCCGCTACGCCTAAGAATGGCCGCAGATTATCGATTAAGAAGGAATCGCCAACACCTCGACTTCCCGCAAAGCGACAAGCAAATGGCCTGCCCAAGCCAAAGACTTGGTCAGCAGAGATGGAGAAGAAGATCCAGAACGCCGAGACACAGCTTGACAATAGGGCTTCAAATCTAGAATCCGATGAATTTGATGAACAGCAATACAAGGAACGAGCTCAGAAGCGACGACGCGTAATGGATCGCCTCGACCTGGAACATGGTCTCTCCCGGCGTGCCGCTTTTGCGACTTCAACCGGCAAGAAGCTCGTACTCCATGCAGAGCTCGGTAAACGACGTTACGACGACGTGTTTTACGACGAAGCACTCCATGAGGTCCGCGAACAAGAAGTTTACGCCGAAAAGGAGCGCAAGAAGGATATGCAGCGCAAGCGACGTCGTGAGAAGTCAATGGCTGTTACCATGGAGCAGAAAGAGGCAGCTCTGGCTCGCGCCGAGGCTGCTGAAGACGAAACCGAACGGCAGAAACATCTTCGAGATGCTGAACGCGCCAGTAAGAAGGCACAGCAGACGAAACTCATTCTCCAGAAGGGTATCAAGGGTCCTGCCCGTAATTTGGAGCTTAACCTGGAGGGTGGCACTATGTCTTCATTTCAGGCTTCTGATGTGGAATCTGGGGAAGCAGGTACACCATCTGGCAAGCGAAAGGGCAAGGGCCGTAGCGGACCTCGTCTCAAGAAGTCTAAGGAGCAGAAGCAAGCCGAAAAGGATTCTGCTGAGGCTGCCCAAGCTGCTCTTGATGCCGGAGAGGAACTCCCAACCAAAGAAGAGAACCGCGTTCGCATCAAGATCAAGAAAACCAAGAAAGACCCTTCTGCTGAGACAGAGAAAGACAAGGACGACGGCGATAAGACAGAAGACGAGCCTGCCGAGAAGAAAAGCAAGAAGAGCAAAGACAAAGATAAGGAGAAGGTCGATGACATTCCCGACAACGAGAAACGGTTCATGTCTAAGGGCTACAACCAGATTTACGACCAGATTTGGCGAGACATGGCTCGTAAAGACGTCAACAAGACTTTCAAGCTTGCCGTGGACTCTTATGCCACAAAAGCCTCAAATCTCAAAAAGACAGCCATCTTGGCATCGAAGGAAGCAAAACGCTGGCAATTACGGACAAACAAGGGTACCAAAGATCTCCAAGCTCGAGCAAAGCGTGTTATGCGTGACATGATGGGCTTTTGGAAGCGTAACGAGCGAGAAGAACGAGATCTCCGCAAGGCTGCTGAGAAGCAGGAGATCGAGAATGCCCGTAAAGAGGAAGCCGACCGTGAAGCCGCCCGTCAAAAGAGAAAGCTTAACTTCCTTATCTCGCAGACTGAGCTGTACTCTCACTTTATCGGCAAGAAGATCAAGACTGATGAGGTGGAACGAAGTACCGACAACCCGGATGTCGCCAAGGACGCCCATCAGATTGACCAGCAGAAACTCGACATCGACGAGCCGACAGGACCAATCACTGGTAAGGTGACCAACTTCGAGAACCTTGACTTCGAGGAGGGCAGCGAAGAGGCTCTCCGTGCTGCTGCTATGGCCAACGCTCAGAATGCCATCGCTGAGGCTCAGAAGAAGGCCCGTGACTTCAACAACCAGGGTCTTGACATGGATGAAGAGGGCGAGATGAACTTCCAGAACCCCACGGGTCTGGGCGACGTCGAGATCGAACAACCGAAGCTTATCAATGCACAACTCAAGGAATACCAGCTCAAGGGTCTCAATTGGCTTGTCAATTTATACGAGCAGGGCATCAACGGTATTTTGGCAGACGAAATGGGTCTCGGAAAGACTGTTCAGTCCATTTCCGTCATGGCTTACCTTGCTGAGAAGCACGATATTTGGGGACCCTTCCTTGTTGTTGCTCCTGCTTCTACCCTGCACAACTGGCAACAGGAAATTGCCAAGTTCGTCCCTGAGTTCAAAATTCTTCCATACTGGGGTGGCGCCAATGACCGAAAGGTTCTCCGAAAGTTCTGGGATCGCAAGCACACGACATATCGAAAGGACGCCCCTTTCCACGTTTGTGTTACTTCGTATCAGTTGGTCGTGTCCGATGTGGCCTACTTCCAGAAGATGAGATGGCAATATATGATTCTTGATGAAGCCCAAGCCATCAAGAGTTCTCAAAGTTCTCGATGGAAGGCATTGCTTAACTTCCACTGCCGAAACCGCTTGCTTCTCACTGGTACACCCATCCAGAACAACATGCAAGAACTTTGGGCACTTCTCCATTTCATCATGCCATCCCTCTTCGACTCACACGACGAATTCAGCGAATGGTTCTCCAAGGATATTGAGTCTCACGCACAAAGTAATACCAAGCTTAACGAGGATCAGCTCAAGCGTCTGCATATGATCCTCAAACCCTTCATGCTTCGTCGTGTCAAGAAGCATGTGCAGAAGGAGCTCGGTGACAAGATTGAGCTGGATATCTTCTGCGATCTCACTTACAGACAACGTGCATATTACAGTAATCTTCGAAACCAGATTAACATTATGGATCTCGTCGAAAAGGCTACCATGGGCGATGACCAAGATTCAGGTACATTGATGAACTTGGTCATGCAGTTCCGAAAGGTCTGTAACCATCCTGATCTCTTCGAACGCGCCGAGGTCAATTCACCATTTGCTTGCGCCTACTTTGCCGAGACTGCGTCTTTCGTCCGTGAGGGTAGCGAAGTTGCTGTGGGTTATTCAAGTCGCAACTTGATCGAATACGAGCTCCCTCGCCTTATCTGGAGAAAAGGAGGCCGGATCAACAAGGCGGGTCCGGATAGTCAAGTTGCAGGCTGGAAGAACCAAGCATTGAACCACATGATGAATGTCTGGAGCCCAGACAACATCCGCGAGAGCTGTGATGGATCAAAGGCATTCTCCTGGCTTAGGTTTGCTGACACTTCTCCTTATGAGGCTTATGAGGCCACCCATCAAAGCCTGGTTGTCCGAGCCGCCAAGGAGCTTCAGAAACGCGATAGACTCGGCTACATGAACGTTACCTACAGCGACACTGAGGATCAGAACTACACTCCTGCCCATGCCCTGTTCCAGATTCGGGCGCGACAGAACCGAAAGCCTCTAGCGGACATCACCAGTGAAGGCGTCTTGGCCCAGTTGATGAATGTCGCTCAATCAGATTATAATGAGTCTGGTCTTGGCCGACTGGAACCTGCCGGTAGACCTCGCGCTTCAGCACCTCCCATCCAGGTGTCGTGCCGCAGCTGGGGTTCTGAGGCCGAACGCAGTGAAGCCTTGTTTAATACACCAATCCGCAAGATTCTCTATGGCCCTACCATCTTTGAGGAGAAGGCTCTCGTGGAGAAGAAGCTTCCTATGGAGTTGTGGCCCACTCGCGAGATGCTGCCCAAGCCTGACCATGAGAAGAAGGGCTTCACTAATATCTCTGTTCCTTCCATGCAGCGCTTTGTCACTGATAGCGGTAAGCTGGCTAAGCTTGATGAACTTCTGTTCAAGCTCAAGAGCGAAGGCCATCGTGTACTCTTGTACTTCCAGATGACTCGCATGATTGACATGATGGAAGAGTACTTGACGTACCGCAACTACAAGTACTGCCGACTGGATGGTTCTACCAAGCTGGAAGATCGACGAGACACCGTGCATGACTTCCAGACCCGCCCCGAGATCTTCATTTTTCTTCTGTCTACACGTGCTGGTGGTCTCGGAATCAACCTTACATCCGCCGATACTGTCATCTTCTACGACTCCGATTGGAACCCCACAATCGATTCGCAAGCCATGGATCGAGCACATCGTCTGGGTCAGACCAAGCAGGTCACAGTCTATCGTCTCATCACTCGCGGCACAATCGAAGAGCGCATCCGTAAGAGAGCAATGCAGAAGGAAGAGGTTCAACGTGTCGTCATCCAGGGTGGCGGTGCAAGTGTTGATTTCTCTGGCCGTCGTGCTCCTGAGAACCGCAACCGTGATATTGCTATGTGGCTTGCCGATGATGAGCAGGCTGAGATGATCGAGCGCCGCGAAAAGGAACTTCTTGAATCAGGCGAGCTTGAGAAGCAGCAAAAGAAGAAGGGTGGCAAGCGACGCAAGGCCGAGAACACGGCCAGTCTAGATGAGATGTATCATGAAGGTGAGCATTACAGCCCAGTTGAATATTTGATTCCAAGCTAACACATTTCAGGCGAGGGTAACTTTGACGATGGATCCAAGGGCCTATCTGGTACAGCGACACCAGCTACCGCAGCGACACCTGGTGACAGCGATAGCAAAGGCAAGAAGGGTAAAAAGGGGACAAAGCGAGCCAAGACAGCGAAGCAAAGGCTAGCCATTGCTGATGGTATGATGGAGTAAGGGAGGTCGACAGCGTCAAATAGCAACGCTTGTAATATCAAACGCAAGACTTGGAGCTGCATAGGCTCACGGGAGACGAAGGGAGTTATTCATGTATCTGCTACGTTACCTTTTCTTTTTCTTGTTGTCACGGCGAAGGAACCGTCAATAGGGGGAGTTGGAAGTGAAAATGCCAATAAATTATAACAGGGCAGCAAAGCATCGTCTTGGAACAAAGGCATGTATTATTACTATAGACGGAGGGTAACAAAGTATTTGTGTCTGTCTTGTGTGTGTCTGTGTGTCTTGGTGTTTCTGTTGGTGCTGTGTGCATGAGTCGTGATAGCATTTCCTCTAAGCAATCCGGTATGGTGTAGTGGCTAACATTTCGCGCTCTCATCTTCAAGCTGAGGGATCAGTACCGCGGAGCCCAGGGTTCGATTCCCTGTACCGGAGTCTTTATCTTTTGCTGGTGTCAATGGTTTCTTTTTACTGATTGCTGTGATTGATGAGGACGGAGATATCGTGGGTTGGGCGCTAGAGCGACTAGCAGACTCCTCTCCTGCACTAACCGACATAACCAAGATGGGCCTTTTCTAACAGGCTGTAAATACAGTATATATATAACACTTCAAATAATGTCACTTTCTATTGTACATTTTTATATGTTCAACCATTTTCGTGTTATGTTTATCTTCCTGGGAACTTATTTGGTAGGTCTTCCCGACATCACTTGTTAATCACCGATTACTGTATTAAGGGGAATAACGTATTGTACCGATTTTCGAACCCTTATAGGTGACACCAGATGGGCATGTGTCTAGTTTGAATGGCTGCAAGAAGACCATGCTCTGCGGACCAAAGACAGACATGCTGTGAGTTGCCGATATCGTTCATGGCCGGGGCACCTCCCGCAAGCATGATATAACACTCGGAAATAAGAAGACCAGTAAGAATAAAAATAAGTTAGATTTGGAGTACAAGCCCTTTCGGCTGTCCACGCTCACCACTCTATATCTGCACAAGAGCTGTGGAGCACCAATTTTCAAGCGGTTTTGCATGCAACAAACACAAACGGCGATTTGAATCGTGATATGTAACACCGTCGGTAGATACAGAACTGGTTCTGAATCTCTTTTCACATACCCTTCGGTATCATGATGCGAGGTATCTGATCAACAACCTATGCGAGTCACCAACATAAGCGTGCTGGCTATCTGCAACTGCCCCGTATCTACATGTAACGTCCCGTGTGATGACAGATAACTGCTTGTTGCACTTAAGTCCATCAGAGATATGAGCGCCAGCGGCCAACGAAGACGAAACCAGGTCGTTACTCCTAGCCCAGCATCATCGTGCTGTTGTCGCTCGATTGGAGATCCAAACTTCAACAATTCACTATCCGGTATGGTGTAGTGGCTAACATTTCGCGCTCTCATAACCTGAGAGATCAAGTACCGCGGAGCCCAGGGTTCGATTCCCTGTACCGGAGACCTTTATCTTTTGCTATCGCTTGATAGATGCCTTTACAGCGATGCGGAAGAGAAATACCTTTTTGGCCATGAATCCAAATGACTGTGGCGAAACAGGAAGTGTGGAGGTAATATAGATACTGAGGTAAATATTATCTGGTATATTCAGAGAAGAGACAGATCTGCTACAGACAGGCATTATTTGGCCTATGCACTTGTTCGTAGGAAATGGACCATCGGCGAGCTGTCGCCCATAAGGGATGGGAAGCGACGAAAAGATAGGAGGAATGAACAGGGTGCCAACGAAGAAGCGCAGGCATAGACGTCTGAGGATGTAGATATGTTGCTCTTACCTATGCTGTAACGTCTCTTGTCGCGATGATAGACGTACATGTTGTATATTTCAGGAGGAAGTTCAAGTGTATATAGATCCAGCATCAACTAGACTGAGGAACACCATATTCTGCGGCTCGCTAATGCTGTGCGGCGCAGACTCTGCTTGCTGCTGCCAACACAGCAAGAAGACTAACATTGTCCATGCTGCGCGGTGGATGCTGGGCCTCGTAAGGAGCGAGTTAAGAGACAGGCTCCTCTTGGACAGAACTCTAGGTTGAAAGACAGAGTAAAGCGCAGTTTCCAAGATGACTTTCGTATAAACAAGGGAGGCCATTCAGGCGAGTCCTCCAGGTCGTCTTGGATACATTCTGCATATCGCTTACAAGTTGTTTGTCGGGGCGAATGCCATGTTCGTGACGGAACGGAGTTACAGAGCGATACAGAAGAGTGCTGCCAGCCTCTCCGCCTGATGGGACAGGGGAGGCTGAATAGCATGAGCTGTCCTTGATGGTGGTGAAGTTGATGTAGGAGTTGAGTTTGGAGTTCATACCCAGTGGGATAAAAACTCAATTCATCAGCACCGAATTATCGCCGTATGCAATCGCGATATCCACCTACAGAGTCTCTGTCTCTCATTTCTTGCCCGTGAAATACCTGCTCCTCCATTCGTTTCTCAATATATCATCAACACTGATTGTCAATCAGGCTTTTGCCAGCTCCTTCGACCGCTTATACCAGAATCGCTGTTAGCTATGAAAGGAGAAAAAAAAAGTGATCATAACGCCAGCCTGATTGATACCAATCATTCCATCAAGACGAGCTCACTGGAAACAGTAAAAAGGGACTCCGGTACAGGGAATCGAACCCTGGGCTCCGCGGTACTTGATCTCTCAGGTTATGAGAGCGCGAAATGTTAGCCACTACACCATACCGGATGATGCTGCTTGTTATGCAGAGTTCGAGAACGCCTCCAAGGAGCGTCACTGCTGAATCAGTGCCAGAAGATGCAGGCCGCAGTCAGTTTTGCTTCAGATCAAGTTCCAGGATGAGAGAGCGTTTTCCATGATGGGTACTTCGAGTTGGGGTTCTAAGTTGAAGTGTCAACTCTAAATCAGGCGATGATGATTGCTTGACTCGATACTCATCCTCTAAGTCCAGCGATACATAGAAACAACTCCTTGGATTGACAGCTAACAGCTTTGCTCTCTTTTGATAAATATAAAAAGAGAGAGACTGATCTATGGAGTTGCTTATACATGGCATATCAGTCACAGCTATCTATTGGCCTCCATTCTTTAAATGGGCGTTGTATGTAGATTGCCAGGGACTAGAGGTTAGGTAGATGCTGATAAAAGTCTCAGAGGAATCCAAGAACACGTTGTCAATCTTGGGAGACCTTCCGTCATTCGCAGAATCTCGATCCTGAGATAGCTTTGCGAGGAGCTGTGAGCGAAGTCAAATGTTACTGGCCAGCCGCTGTTAAGTTTTGCCCTTCTTCCAATCTCGGCGCTGGTGCGCGCAGTTGACTGTGAGGAGGAGACACATTCGCGTCCTTGCATTAAGTTTACCATCAGATCGAGAGAGAGATATGATAAATAGTTGTTGAAAAGTTCTGGAGAATACAATCCAAACTTTTGGTCGACTGCGCTTCTCCAGCCCTGAAGGCCATATCTACCAGAGATCGGCATAAGGCTGAAGCATTCCAAACAACATGCCAGCAACTTGCCAACATCTCATTGTACGCGCGGCTAAAAGTTATAATAGTCTACACAATTATTACATAGAACATTGTGGACCTCACTCTCCCTCATGGGTCTCAGCCTATTGAAGCAACATATGTCGTGATCCGCGAGAGAGCGATGCTGCAAGCCGGTGACCTCAACTGGAAGCTCGACCGTCGAGGCTTCAATCAGGAGAGTATTCTTACTCATAATTGAACAGTGGCTGTGCAATCTTATAATTAAGACGTTCGTTCAGCGAGGAAATGAAGACCAAGGTCTTCATGCGGTGCCATAAGTTCAGCCGAAGCTGGCTGGGTGAGATTTGCGCTGCGAATGAGGACTTGTCCGAATATCGCTATGCAACAAGTATCAAGGAGCCCTCATCAATCGAGACCAATGCAACAGCGAGTCTTGAGAAAAAGGGTCGATGATAAACTTGAAGTATTCAAGAAGGGGATGATGGCGGAACAGACGAAACTTAACATACATATTCGTGGTAAGATGCAGCGCCTGAATGGATACAAGGACAACTCTAAGCTGAGCGACGTAGTCCAAAGCACTGGCTCCAAGTCGAACAAGTTGTAAGTGGCTCACCCGGGCCTTCGTCTACTCGTAACTGAGAGACTGGACTCGTCGATCTTTCCCATGAAATTGCCATCAGATTAGACAAGGACTTCGGGCAGCAGCCATAAAGGCCTGGGGCCGGAGATCGGTGCTCTGAAGGCCAGTTGGAAGACTTGACCCAGCAGCAGACACATGGTATGGCAATGAAGGGGATAGAATGTAAGCTCATTAAGAACTTTATATGAGATGCTTTGGCTGGGGAAGGACTATTCGAAAATGTGAACTATTTGGGTCGACGAGTCACCACTGATGTCTGATCCAAGAGATCATAGAGGGCGCTGAATAAATGACAGCCGAGTTTGTATCGGGCGGGTGGTTTAATTTGTGGTTGGTCTTGGATGACAGTGAATAAACCGCAGTTATAGGCGAGTTGCCTCTACACCTCCTAAGTTGCCTAAGGACTGTGTTACATGCCTTAGGCAGATAGGTCTTAGGATAAGTTTGGGATTAGGGTATTTTAAAAGCCTGTGTTTATTCGCTTCTTCCACTTCCTTCTCCTTCTCTCCTCTGCACCTCACATATCTCAACAACAACATCTCAGCACAAAGCGAATTAATTTCAACTCAACAACCATAAGGCCCTTCCAAAAGACATCACACTAAAGCTTCAGCATGTCTTTTGAAGCGATTGACTTAACTGGTACCTCATCACCGACAGGTAAGTCTAATGCCTACTCCTAAGCGTAAATTAACATAATGGCCACCAGGCATCTCTCCTCCTTTAGTAAAAAGAGAGCAGGCTCTATTACCGATTGCCCCCAGAGAGCAAGCGCCCGAGCAGGAGGCCTATTTTCTTTATAAGAAGGAGTGTCGCATTGCCTGGATCAAGTATCTGGGCCTCCTGGGAAAGGTGAAGCTTCGGGAAGGCCCCGACAGGCTCCCATTTTTTATTGGGATGCCGCCAGAGTACTTGACTCTGGAGATAGATGAAGGAAGACTGGGATTGATTCAACAAACAGCAATGCGAGATCCTCGCAACTCCCTCACTACCGTCGAAACAGTCTTGAATACCCTCCGGGACCGCGATGAGCATACCCACATCGCATGGGATGCAATTCAGCAGAAGTTATCTGATCCGGGAATTCAACTCAAAGCCCATATCATGAACAAATATTTGATGTAGGCCATCGAAAATTTCGTCAAAGATCGGGACCAAATCAAGCGCTGGGAAGCCTTAGGCTCGCGAAATCCCTTGCATCTCCTGAACTCTATCCAGGATTCATCTGAGCAGACTACCGCCTACAAAGAAATCCAGTCATCTATGCTCCGCCTAGTAGGCATACAAGCAAAGGAGGAAGACCCGGCCAGTTGCCCAGGTTATGTGCTCTCTATGGCCTCTTTCGAAAGGGCAGTCTGGAAAGGGGAGAAGGCGGCAAATGAAATCGAGCGTCGGCAGTGCGCTGACATGGCGCTGCGGTCGCTGAGAAAATTTATGGACGCACAGAAGAACGACGCGGTGGTCGAAAAAATGATGGGCTTTCAAAAGCATTACGAAGCTCTGGCGGCGTTGGGCCGCAAGTGAGAAAGAAGAGTAATGGTGGAAATGTGAACAGCGAGTTGCATTCCCTACCTAAGTGGCTGGAAATAGGGGAAAATGTGTTCTTGGCATGGATACGGGACGAAGGGATATTTTGCTACATTGATGGAACAGAATGAACGGTTGAGGGGCAAAAAGCGGTTTACGAAAATAGTTGAATTGATGATTTGGAAGGCCATATCTGTGACACAGTCAAAAGTGCTAAATATCCCGTAACACTGGCTAGAGGACACGAAAACTGAGGACGCCTATCCCAACAACACGGAGATGAAGGCAAGTTGAGTAGACCTTTAGAACACCTTGATCCACGATGTCAGATGTTTTCTTGTACGTCGAGGAAAGGCGTCTCCTCCATCCTAGCATCGCCATCTCCCCAAATAGAGAGCAACTTTCTATTCTCAAGCACTAGGTAGGGTCACACTTTAAAGTCTCTGCGCGTCCTCCACCCGGATCTGCCAGAGTGACGTAGGCTCAATAACCTGACGAGGCAAGTTGAGATGGAAAATGGCGTCTCCATGGGATCTAATGGTCCCCTTAAGGCACTCATGCCTGACTCTGAGCTCCACCGAATGGAGCTTGGCAACACTCTCCCACGCCTGCAGGACTTGTTGGCTGATCTTTAGGTCCCACGTTCCTCGCCAGGTAATATGGGCGTCGTGCTTTGTCCTGGTGTACATGAATGCACAAGCTTTGCCTGTCCGCCCATTCCAGAGTACCATGGTAGTCAGATTCGGCATTCGCAGTACGAGCTTTGCTGCAGCGATAAGAAGGTTATCGAGGCGCTGCATCTGTTACATTATACTCAGAAGGAGAGGATTTGATGTCGGGGAGAGAAGACTTGATGTCAGGGAGAGAGATTGCAGATGATCCCATGTCCATTCTTCCTCGCATGCCTGGAAGAAGTTCACCGCATCGGTAAAGAATGAGACGGCAAGTTCATGGAGTCTCAGACTTCTCCGAGCGATGCTTTTAGTGTTGTCGGGGTAATCGAACTCCAACTCATCTTCCGGAGGAAAACTGAAAGCAAAAGAATCTTGATTTTGAACAACTCTCTCTGTGAGATATTGTTTAGAATCCTGAAACAGGATCACTCTTTTAAGAGTCTCTGGCATATGCATGCCAATCAAAGCCGGCTCCCCTATGAACAAGCTGGTTAGCATAATGGTTGGTTTTCAGGAAGACAGCCTTCTGGGGTTGGCAGGTTCACGTACATGGGACCCCATAGGTATTTGTATATTCTTGAGGCCATGATTCGTAAACGAAATCCGTTAGGCGGCTGAATATGGACAGAACATTGGCGAATCCGCAAGGCTCAATATGATGGCGGAATTGCCGACGGATCATGAAACGGGTGACTGCGTTGACCTCGGGAATATATGCGTTGCTGAAACTGGGAATATAATAATCGAAGTTGATAGGCCCGAACAGCCGCTTATTTGCGCTGAAAGGGGGAGGTTTCGTCCGGACACCGTCTTCCCAACCGTGCTTGGGGTCGTGCCAGTCACTACGCGTTGCTTCCATGGGGATGACTAGGTCTCGGGCATAAGGAGCATCGTGCTCGTCATTGAAACGAAAGTTCTTAAACCAGTGCTTCGAGTCACTAGCAGACGATGCGTTGAGTTCCAGTGCCAAAGGAATGGTTGATTTCCAGGTGCTGAGAATGATCAAAAGCTTTGTGACCGCCTTACCCATAAGACGGCCATTTATGATATCAAACGCATTCTCACAAGAAGAGCACTCGTATTCGGCCAGCTCAACATTGAGATAGATGTGCTTCACAAGGTCTCTCTGTCGAACCACTGCTTGCTCAAAGTCCTCTAGACACGATGGTCGGAGGTTCAGCTTGGCCATGTTTCTCCTTCCGATAACGCTCTGCCACTCCTTAGATACCGAGGCCAAAGCAGACCAGCCAGGATTTCTCTGATCGACTATCGTGTCTAAAATTCTGCGACGAATCTCTGATGGTAGATACGACCACCTGAGGTAGCCGGAGCTGCAACGTCTCATTTTGCGCTGCTGGGTTGTTTGGTAGGCCATGATGAGAAGGTAATGGTTTTGTGTGCGATGAGCTGAATCATCTTGACTGAAGATCAACAGGCAGGGCCCTTATTTATAGCTGTTGGAGGCCGTTATCAGGACATCTAGCTTTTTCAATCAAAAGCTAGATCATGGGCACCAGTGACGGCAAAGAGTATATTGCCCATATGTGTTGAAATGTATTCTCTACCTTTGTGTGTTGGGGCCGAAGCCTCTTTAAACCTCAACCTTGTCACAGAGAAGGTAATGAAGGAGGAAACAAAGGCCAGTCTGGTGAATCCATTATTTCTGAGGAAAACTCTTCAGAGTAAACGTTGTGTACCTAAGCTAAAGCCTATAGATCTAGACTCACAATACTTGTGATGAGTGAATGCTATTGGTTTTGCTGTAAGGTAGGGTTCGAAGGTGCAATCTAGGTAGAGAATTGATTGAATTCAATAGAATGGCAAATCGAGTTCTTCTCTTCATCCTAAGACCTCTGACATGTCGTCTCAAGAATCTGCTTGCACATATAACTTCGTACGTGCATCGAAAATTGGCGAATCATTTGGGGGCGGGAAAGTATATGGTGGCTGTGCTCAACGTAGGAATGATACTTTGCAAAACAATGAGTGTTCTGAAGATGAAAGCTGTAGGAAGCAGTAGTATAATGGCGGTCGACAATCTGTCGCTATGATACTGTAACCTAGTCTCGTCTCCATCTTATTATCTTAGTATACGGAGGAAACACATCAACGTGATTGATGAATTAAGAAACATCCAAACGAGTGATAAGCTCCAGCACAAGGATCACATCCAAGACCAATGTCAGGCCAGTCAACGCCAACCCTAGAACCGAGCTCTTGGCGAATAACGAGAAAGGATACGACTTGCGAATGCGAAAAACGAGGATGGATGACGATACGTGATACGCGGAGAGTCTCCAGTTAGGCCAAGTCAGCCTAGTAGGGATTGACTTGATTGGCCGAACAAGCAACTAAACAATAAGAGTATTCGCATTGAACAATTCTGCCTAGAAATGATTGTTATACGAGTATAACCGTATAATCGTATTGTAGTGCAGCGTGTAAGAACGAGTAAGGCCTGAGGTTGAATGCGTGCAGAAATGACGAAGGACCCAATGATCCATCCATTGGATGTTACGTCATTTTAGGAGTTAGGGGTTCAAGTCACCTAAAAAAAACGGTAGTTAAGAGCTGTCATCAATTCGGCCCCCAGAACCGCTGACCACTGAATCCATCCGTACAGTAGCACAAGATTTGAGTACTAGACCTTTCTTACATCCACAAGAAAACAAGAAACAAGTCGAGAGCTCTTGGCTTCTACTACGTCGTTCCTTCCTGCCGCTCCTTATTTCAGGTTTATACCTGCATTCTCTCCCTGCTCTTCTTATCTCCCCTCTTTGTCTTGCCTTATCATATCGTCTTAACGACTACGAAGCCGCGACAACTCAATAAGACCACTTTAGGGCACATTTGCTGTCGTGTCTCACGTTCTCAGACTAAAACGTCACGACTTGACTCGTCTATTTTTATCGCTTTCTGTTTCCGATTGTTTCGTCTTCTTCCGCGGGCACCGAGTTGACACTACTGCCGAAACTCTATCTTCCTATCCAAGGCGAGGTCGAACAAATCCTCAACATTTATCACGACATCTAAGACGATCATACGAATATATACTATACATATTTGCAAATATGAGCTCTTCGATAGATCCCCTTCCTAATGGGAATGGTCACGCAGGCGATCATGACCATGTTATACGCCCTCGACCGCGCAAACCCAAACATTCACAAGTCTCTGAGGTTCTTCGCATGTCAACGGCAGAAGATAGCGAGGGACATCTCATGCCCGATAACATGAGCACAGGAACTGCCAGTGGATTGACTAGGTATGCTCGAACCTCCAAGTCTTGCGCTTAAGCTAATTGCATGCAGCGGTCGTTCCACGCCCGTTCCAGAGAATGCGCCTCCATCCGTTAAAGTCCTCTCGACGGTTCGAAAACAAACCCGCGCAGAGCAACGCCGCCGTATATTTCCCACGATCGAATTCGCATCGCGTGTTAGTCATTTCGACCCCGAAAGCGATTACCGAGACTTCCATGGCTTCTTCAACCTCTTCTGGATTGGCCTCGCCATTATGGGTATCACCTCCATGCTGCGCAACCTCAAAGATACCGGGTTTCCTCTAAGAGTGCAAATATGGGGTCTCTTCACTGTCAAGCTATGGCATCTTGCCATTGCAGATTTCCTTATGGTCGCAACGACAGCTGTTAGTCTGCCATTGAACCGTGCAGCTCGAAGTGCAAAGCCTGGTAGCTTTCTGTCCTGGGATAAGGGTGGAATAGCTATTCAGAGCATCTACCAGACCGCTTGGCTTTCGCTTTGGATCATTGTGCCCTTTTACTTTGAATGGACCTGGACGTCGCAGGTGTTCTTTCTCTTGCATACCATGGTACTGCTGATGAAGATGCACTCGTACGCTTTCTACAACGGACATTTGTCGCAGACGGAGAAGCGACTGTACGATCTCGACAACCCCTTCTCGCCTCACGATCGACGACCAGCCTACCAATATCCATCCACTGATAGTGTCGCTAACGGCGAGGCTTCCAGTTCTGGTAGCAAGAAGCGCCGTCGAAACCGTAGCAAGAAGCGACAGCAAGCCAAGCGAAGCAACAGTGATGGAAACAAGAGCAACGAGGAGGTGGATGCTGTTAACAACAACCTTTCGGTGCCCAGTCCTGTCGCGAGCGGCAACAACAGTGCCGACGAAGTCGACGAGTTGCGAGAGGATCTTGCCCGTGAGCTTACGAGTCCCATTGGCAACGTCACATATCCGAACAACCTCACCTGGTCCAACTACATGGACTATCTCCTCTGTCCAACACTCTGCTATGAGATCGAATACCCCCGAACGTCCCGTATCAACTGGATTTCTCTCATTTCCAAGATCATCGCCACTTTTGGTTGCATCTTTCTCTTGACTATCATCTCAGAAGATTTTATTCTTCCTGTTCTTATCGATGCCTCAGAGCGCCTCGATGCCGTTCCCGCAGTATCATCGCTTTCGGAGAAGTCCCTCATTCTAGCCGAGACCATCTCATGGCTTCTCTTCCCTTTCATGCTCACATTTCTCCTCGTTTTCCTCGTCATCTTCGAATACGTCCTCGGTGCGTTCGCTGAAATCACCTGCTTCGCCGATAGACATTTCTACTCTGACTGGTGGAACTCAACCGACTGGATGGAGTTTTCACGCGAGTGGAACATTCCCGTATATAGCTTCCTTCGTCGCCACGTCTACAGTGCCTCTCGACCTCGCATCGGTAGAGGAGCTGCCACAGCGTTGACATTCCTCATCTCTGCTATTGGCCATGAGATCGTCATGGCATGTATCACCAAGAAGCTCCGCGGTTACGGCTTCGTGTGTCAGATGCTTCAATTACCCATCGTAATGCTCCAGCGTACGAGATGGGTCCGTGGTAAGAAGACCTTGAACAATGTCTGTTTCTGGGCATCAATGGTTCTCGGTCTCAGCATGGTAAGCCATCAGCCTTAGCAATTATGTTAACCCGTAACTAACGACTTCATAGATCTGTGCTCTCTACGTTCTCGTATAGTCAAATCAGGCCTCAGAAGAGTATGCTGGTCATACTGAGCGCTTATTGCATACAACATCTGTACAATACCAACGATAGATACATATCCCATCTCAGTTCCGTCTTGCGATCCTGCACATATGGGCATAGAATTGGAAATGAGAAATGGACTAGCTGAAGAAGGATTGGGATGCTTCCACACCCCACAAAGATAGATTATATACCCCCATAGCAACATTGATTTGAGTCATCGCGACAGGCCGCAATCAACACCACTACATGGTGAGCCCATGTCCTCAGGAACATTACCTCAACTTCAACTCGTCGTTAAAAAGACAAAGTACTGCCATTTTGGCAGAGGTAACGTGGGGCAATTTCAAGATAAGTGACTACTCCTCGGGGAGCAAGAAACATCGGACCTTGATTTAGGTAAATTTAGCATAAGTTTAGGTTGCCCGTTGCTGAGTTTATTTTGATACCCTAATTCTTTTCATTACTTAGGATCAAGGACGACTCCCTAGCTACTTCACACGTTCACACATCAGATTCAAGGACAAGACACTTGTTCTATACCATTTCCATTTCGCGTCTACTTCATCTCTCTCGTAATCATAGAGCTAACTAGAGTTACACCCCGTCCTCCTCTCAAAAGAACTGGGGAATTATGGCAGAATAAGCGGCTGCTCAAATCCGACAAGCCCGCATAAAAACCAGAAGACAGAAAAAAGACCTTGTTGCTCATAAAAACCGAAACCCTTCAACTCCATTGACTTTTTATGGTATCCCGTTTAGCGTGCATGGTCATTTAGTCAACCTCCTCCATGGCGCTGTCACCAGTGGCGGCGGCAGAGGCATCGGTGGCAGCATCAGCCTCAGCAGGGGCGGAGTCATCCTCCTCAATGTTGAGGCCGAGCTGGACAAGCTTGTGAATGCGGTCGGCGAAACCGGCAGGCTCGTCAATAGTGAAGCCAGAGACAAGGAGAGAGGTCTCGAAGAGAAGCTGGACGATGGACTTGACAGTGCGGTCGTTCTCGCCGTCAGTCTCAACCTTCTTCTTGAGCTCCTGGACGATAGGAGACTTGGGGGAGATCTCGAAGGTCTTCTTGGAAGACATGTAGCTGGACATGGAGGTGTCACGGAGAGCCTGAGCCTTCATGATACGCTCCATGTTAGCGGACCAACCGAACTGGCCAGTTCGGATAGCGCAAGGAGAGGTACCGAGCTTGTGAGAGACGACAACCTTCTCAACCTTGTCACCGAGAACGTTCTTGAGGGCCTTGGCGAGGCTCTCGTACTCCTTCTCCTCAGCCTCACGGGCCTTCTTCTCATCCTCGGTCTCCTCGAGCTCGAAGTCCTTGGTGATGTCGACAAGCTTCTTGCCCTCGAACTCCTT
This sequence comes from Fusarium lyarnte (nom. inval.), assembly GCA_014898885.1. NCBI lineage: Eukaryota > Fungi > Ascomycota > Sordariomycetes > Hypocreales > Nectriaceae > Fusarium > Fusarium lyarnte (nom. inval.). Next base: position 35,809 of record JAAVUB010000278.1, read on the forward strand.
GAGCTGAGTCATGGCATACTCATCAATGGGGTCAACGAGGAAGAGAACCTCAAAGCCCTTCTCGCGGAGAGCGTCCAAGAAAGGAGACTTGGAGACAGCCTTGATGGACTCACCAGTGATGTAGTACATGTTGTTCTGGTGCTCAGGCATGCGGGTGACGTAGTCGGAGAGGGAGGTAAGCTCATCGCCAGACTTGGTGGAGTTGAATCGGAGGAGCTTGGCGAGGATGGAGCGGTTCTGGGAGTCCTCGTGGATACCAAGCTTGAGGTTCTTGGAGAAGGCGCTGTAGAACTTGTCGAACTGCTCCTTGTCCTCAGCAATCTCCTGGAAGAGCTCAAGAGACTTCTTGACGATGTTCTTCTTGATGACCTTCATGATCTTGTTCTGCTGAAGAGTCTCACGAGACAGGTTGAGGGGAAGATCCTCAGAGTCGACAACACCCTTGACGAAGCCGAGCCACTCAGGGATGAGGTCGGTGGCATCGTCAGTGATGAAGACACGTCGGACGTAGAGCTTGATGTTGTTCTTGGTCTTCTTAGTCTCGAAGAGATCGAAGGGAGCGCGCTTGGGAACGAAGAGGATGGCGCGGAACTCAAGCTGACCCTCAACGGAGAAGTGCTTGACAGCGAGGTGGTCCTCCCAGTCGTTGGAGAGGGACTTGTAGAAGGAAGCGTACTCCTCTTGGGAGATGTCCTGGGGGTTGCGAGTCCAGATGGGCTTCTGCTTGTTGAGCTCCTCCTCCTCGATCTTGGTCTCCTTGATCTTCTTGGTCTTGGGCTTCTTCTCCTCCTCATCGTCATCGACCTCCTCGATCTTGGGCTTCTTGTCATCACCCTCCTCGGTGACCTCCTCGCCCTCCTCATCAGGGACCTCCTTCTCGGTCTCCTTCTCGACGTGGAGGTAGATGGGGTATGAGATGAACTCGGAGTGCTTCTTGATGACCTCCTTGATCTTGCTCTCGTTCAGGTACTCGGTCTGCTCGTCCTTGAGGTGGAGGATGATAGCGGTACCACGGCCAAGGGGCTCACCCTCGGTGTCCTCAGTGATGGAGAAGGTACCACCAGCGGAAGACTCCCAGACGTACTGCTCGTCATCGTTGTTCTTGGAGATGACACGGACCTGGTCGGCAACGAGGTAGGCGGAGTAGAAGCCGACACCGAACTGACCAATCATGGAAACATCAGCGCCAGCAGTCAGGGCCTCCATGAACTGCTTAGTGCCGGATCGGGCAATAGTACCCAGGTTGTTGACAAGGTCCTGCGAAATGTTAGTATGTGACATGTATGCCGGATTGTCATATTAAACTTACAGCCTTGGTCATACCAATACCGGTATCCCGGATGGTGAGAGTCTTGTTGGCCTTGTCGGGGATGATGTCAATTCGGAGGTCCTTGCCAGAGTCGAGCTGGCTAGGGTCCGAAAGGGCCTTGTATCGGATCTTGTCGAGGGCATCTGAGGCGTTGGAGACAAGCTCTCGGAGGAAGATCTCCTTGTTGGAGTAGACGGTGTTGATGATGAGGGAGAGAAGCTGAGAGATCTCAGCCTGGAACTCGAAAGTCTCAGACATGGCGTCGGGTATCAAAGGGAATCGTGGCTGTTGAGGAGAGTTAGTTATTGAAGGGAGACAGGAATGAATTTATAGTTGTGAGGTTGAAAGTGCATGTCGGTGAGTGGGAGAGGGAAGTGCATGGAGGGGTTGAGAAGGCTCTAGAACTCGAGCTTCCTCGGCGACCACTTGCTGCTCCAGGACCAGGAAATAGGGAATTCCCCAAACATGAGGCTAATGGAGAATTCTGAAGCTATTTGAGCTGGAAATGTAACGGTGCATATAATCACAAGGACTCGAGGAGAGCTGCGAGGCTGATGAAGGTAGGCATAGCGGGGACAACGGCGGCTCTTGTCTCATGACAGTCATGTACATACCTTGTGATATTCGTTACAAAAAGGAAAAAGCGGTTTGAGTCTCCTGTGAGAGAAAGGAGATAGAGAGAGGTATGTAAAGGCAGAGAGAAAGATGAGAGTGAGTTGTTTGGAGAGAGAAGAAAGGTCGAAGAGGCAGGTACAAGAAAAATATGTAGGCGCGGCCGGCCCCTCCTTCCATCTGCTTCTGCCATTGTGAAGGGTTCCATGAGATTCTACGGCCAAAAGAGCCCACCTAGCGCCGCTACAGCTCCCTCTCCCCCGCCTTCCGCTACCTAGCTCCATCGCTGAGGTACCTTGCCTTGCCTTGTGAAGGCAACCACAGCAACCGTTTTGGCGGCAAGTGGCCAACACTGCAGTGCTCCAGTTTGCCTCTGAGTCTGCCTGCACCTCTGCGGTTTGCTAACGTACCAGGCTTGGGGAGGCAATAAACCTTAGGCTTCTCGATCCTAAGCGATGAAAAAGTTTAGCTAACTTAGCCTAAGCTTAGGGGGCTCTTTGCTGAGTTTATTTTCGCATCCTCTTCTCAAGTCTCGATTTTTGTCTTGCTCCCTGGGGCAAGGTACTTACATTGCTTACCCCAAAAAAAGCACAAAGGGACCAGGTGGGAGGCAAAATGAATGGATCAGTCTTAAGTGATTGGCCGTTGTTTGCTAGACTCTTCCACGTTTCCCTTCACAAGCTCGACGTGCATCGCCCCAATTGTCTATCTTTTGCGAATTCAGGTACCACAAATACAACAGCTACGCTTTGAACTTCGCCTGGGCTGCTGCCGTTGTAGGCAATGCCAAGGCAGCACACACAACAGCCGATGCGTATGGCTAGAAGATTCGATGTGATCGAGGGGTTGTTACTTTCGCTGGGGTAAGAAAGCGGAAGCGGTGGGACTCTGAAATGGAAAGCCTAGGAACTTGAGCAAGGGTCTTTTTCAGCCTCGAATGAGGGGTTGTTCAAGGATCCAACCATGGCGATAAGGCTCTGGAGCAATTTGTCTAGCTACTCTACGTATTCTCTTCGACGAGGGAAGAGTTGAGACAGGCGACTGCCCAAGTCTACACATCGATTCCGATTCTAATATGATTGCCGTCAACGATATGATCTCTTCTTCTTCTTCATCTCAGACCTCCGCCCCCACCGCCGATGTAAATGTATCTTAGTATATACCGTCTTCCTATGTCTCAAGCTGTCGTCGAATACTTCAGCTGCTGTAGACTATGTCTGCTGGTGTCACGTGATGAATATTTCGACTGACTCTCTTTAGGCCGCCTCAAATTTTACCTTTCGACGCCGCCGTCGCCCGTTTTCTTTTGCTTTCACGGCGGGTGTTGCTTGCGCGCCGATGGCGCAGAAGGGCTTCGTTGCCGGCTTTGTCTGCGCTAACAATGAAGAGGTATTTGCCATCATGATTGAGTTTTTGTATGATTCATGTAGATCAATGAAATCTCTGTTTTCCACAATCACAATAGCACTGTTTGACTCGGATAGCTTGCTGTGTTTGTGCTGAGCCGTTGTAATTTGTGTAGACCAATGAGATGCAATTATTGAAAGTAAGGCTGAGTCTTTGTACAAACAGCAAATGTGTCAAGCCAAGGTTGATCGGAGGGCAGATAGACTGTCTAAGGTAGGATAAGCAAAATGCTCAGCTTCCATCAATCATGGGCAAGCTGTATGCTTAATTGCTAAAATTGGATATTGTTTGTGGCTCTTCTAGTTTGTTCTTTGGCAATTTGCCAATCGAAGCATCCAGTGCCCATGATATCCACCTCAAGCATCAAGCAAGGAGCCAAACTTACACGCAATCCCAAACACAACACAACATCGCTTCCTTCTATTCCAGAATATCCGTAATTTCATATCATTCATCATGAATCTTCGAGAACCACGGCAACTCCATGTTCTTCGCCAAACCTTGATCCCCATGTTATACCGGGTACTATACACTCTAGCCAGCTTTTGATACAATTCCCATCACTTACGTCTCCAATACCACTCCAACCTCTCTATACCTTCTATCCGCATAGACAAGCCCAAAATCCTCATCCTCCTCTCCCCCAACCCTCACCATCTCTACAACTTCTCCCACCACGATGACATGATCTCTCACTCTCAAGAGCCCTCCCTCCGGTGCATCTTGGAGTACCCTGCACCGAAGAGCAAACATGACACCATCCTCTCTTAGTACGGGTGCCTCGTCATCTTCTTGGGTATAATCCAGTCCCTTGAATGCGTTCCCTCCAAAATTGCCTTTTGTAAAGTGACTCGCAACATTTGCGCCCCGCTCATCCCCTGATAGGACGTGTATGTTGAAACCACCGCTTGCTCTTATAGCATCTAGTGTTCTGCTCGGTGTGGCAATGTTGAATGTGACGAGAGGTGTAGGTGCGAGTGTTAATGATGTAAAAGACGACATCGTCATGGCGCGAGGGCCATCGCCAGGTTGGTTTGATGTACAGACAACGACACTGTGGGGGAGGAGACGCATAATGGAGCGTAGTTGTTCGGGGAGAGGGACTTGTTTCGTCGGATGGACAGTTGGAGGTTTGGCTGGGGATGTATGCCATGTAGTTGCAGTCGCAGTTGTGTGATTTTTTCTATCTACAGTATAGCATTAGCTAAAGCAATGGGCCAAGACAGAAACACTCACGATGTAGCGCCGATTGTAGCGAACGAGGCCTCGACACCGAAGCCATGCATCTTCCACAAACATCCATTCCTCTTATTGAACGCTGTAGGCACCCAGTAGTCCGCAAAGAACTGAATCCTCTGGTCCCGCCTCTCGTCATGACAAGTACTGTCGCAGCGCCATTGCGCAGCGCTCGGGAGCTCTTCATTGCCCACCACAGCGCATTATCAACAAGCACGCTGCTGATAACTCCAAATAAAACGAGGTCAAGACACAAAATAGCCTGGCATAAATAGGCGCCTTTTTATTTCCCTCGTTCGCAGTCGGAGGCCGAGCCGGTCTAGAAATGACGAAGAACAATTGCATTTTCTTATCGATAAGATCCCGAACCCCTGCTTGTGTGTACCCGCACTCGGACCTCGCATCCTAAATTTTACCGATCGACTACAAGCCTACCTATCTGAAGCTTCACCACCAATCTACGGTCGTCAATCGCTGTCAGGGCTGTCAATTCGTCTTCTCCGGCCTCGCTCGTGGTAGCGCTTCGAACTCACAATGGCCAAGCTCTCAGTGTCACCGGCTACTCTCTCGCCTCTACGAACAACACTCTCACCATCATACTCACCAACCCGCCTCTCCCTCGGCCAAGTCCGTCATGCCACATTCATTCCTCGACCACGCCGACCATACACATTCACTCAGCTCGTTACTCTCTCCGACGGCTCCTCATACACTATGCGAACGACTTCACCACTACCCATCTACCGCGCTGCAAAGGACACACGCAACACATTGCTGTGGCAGCCATCTGAGAAGTCACTCAAGAACGTCGAGCTTGATGAGGCCGGTAAACTGGCTGCTTTCCGAGAACGTTACGGCCGTGCCTATGATGCTTCTCACGCTGAGGAGGGTGAAGGTGCCGCTGAGACAGCCGATGAAGGTTATGCGGATCTTATCACTGGATATGCGCCAACACAAGATGCGAACGCCATGAGGGATTCAGGACCTAAGAAGCAGGCCAAGAAGAGAAAATAAATAATGACATAAAAACGTTGTAGTTAATAGAGGAGGAACTGCTACCACAGAAGCCACAACCAATGTCAACTTGGGGGTGAAAATGAGTCTTGTAAATTACTATTGAGGTCATCCGAGAATTGGAAGCATGAGGTGGATGGGGGTGATTCGATATGTACAACAGCTATAAAGCCCCCGAGGCTTGTAAGATATAAAAACACGTGTCTCCGATTCTCGGAACTGATCAATAGTCAAACATCTCTGTGGACGTGAATATAATTCTTCCTCCCATCAAGAGCTCAACCTCATCGCTACCAGATAGAACCGCCAAGATGCGTTGGGGAAACTGGTGCCCGGTCCATCTAGTCCGAGTCTTCGTCTATCCTCGCTCGAGCGCGGTCAACAGCGGTGTCACCTCCCTTTTGCTGCTGTTGCTGCTGGTATACTGGTGGTCTATAAAATACTGACTCGTCGTCTTCAGCGTCGAGCTGCATCAAGAATGTCTCCCACTTCTCAATAAGCTGTGACTCGTTAGCTTGCTTCCATTGTTACTGCATTCACTGTGCTCACCTCCTTTTGCGCCTCAACTGCGCTTTCAAGGAATGTCTCGACACCACTCTTGAAATCTTCCACCTTCTCCTTCTCAAATCGATCGAGCTCGCTTCTCATCAGCCGGCCCATATCTTCGAAAAGAAGTCTGGCCTGGTGAACCTTGCGCTCTGACTCGCCAACTTCAGCACTCATTTGGTTGAGTCGGTCTTGCTGACTCTTTCCTTGTCTCAAGAGCTTGTCCTGTGTAGTCTTCTTCTTCTGTAATTCCGATTCCGCAGCATGCCATGAGTAGAACGCCTTCTGTCGCTGGCCAAACGCCTGTTTAACTGAACCGATAAGGCGAATGTACTCCTCGAGAATAATGCCGAATGTCAGTACATCTTGCTGAGCCTGGCGGTCGTACACATCTCGGATAGTAAGCTGAAGCTCGGAAAGAGCATCAAGAGGGCCTGATAGCGAGGGCGACAGTTCAACGGTGGAGAGCGCGTGAAGCGAAGCCGAAAAGTCACCAGCTGCCTCGGCCATCATCTTACGTTGGCCGACCATGGTCTCCATAGCCTTCAGAAGTCCCTTGAGCTGATTCTCGAGAGCATCAAGATAGACCTTGCGATCATGGAACCAATCGTCCTGTTCCACAAACTTGTTACCGCCTCCAACGTTGATACCCAAAGACCCAAGCACACCCTTGCTCTCGGTAGGAATGGGTTCCCTTCTCTCCTTGTGCTTGACGTCCACATTGAAAGTTTCACTTTCCAAGAAGAGCTTCAGATCTGGATCGTGCTGCAGCGTGGGGTGTATCGCGGTCTTGTTAAGCATCTTCTCAAGAGCAGCTCGTCGGCTCTCAACAAAGTTGCTATCGAAGCGACCGACAGCCTGCTTCTCAGGAGGAGGTGGAACTACAATTCCAGGGTTGTTGCCATGGAGAGTTGTGTAAAGCCAGAGGAAATCGCGATATCGGCGCTTGACTTCGAACTCGGGCTGTTTATATCCCTTGGAAGTGGTCTATTTCTCTGCATGAGTACTTGATTGGGTTAATTGGAGCCCGGCACTTCATACCTTGGTTCGAACGGAATAGACAATGTGGGAACTTGTCAGATCGCCAACTTTGTGAGGATCGCCAACCGTAATCTGGAATGTTGGCTTGGCAGCCTGCTCAACACTAACACTCGGCTGATTGCTGCTCCTAACGGCACTGGGCTGGGCAGCCTCAACGGGAGGAGGTGCGCGAGGAGCTTTTGGCCCATCGGTCTCGTCATCGTCGATATGGTGAGGATCCGCAGGTCGTCGCTGCTGCTGGGGTTGAGGCATGGTGGTACGAATCACCATCTGCTCCTTTTGCGGAGGTACCGGAGGGGCATCCTGAGCAGGGCCATTGTCTTCGGTGGCGGCGCCGAGAGGGCCAAGAGGATCATCGACAGCCTCAAGACGTGTGGGCTGAGCGACTAGGCGACGAGGTCCTCTTGATGGACGAGGGGCCGACGAGGAAGCGGAGGGAGCTGGGTTGGACGATTGCGAGGCCGCGGCTTCAGGCTGCGATGCCTGTTGCGATGCGGCCTGTGATGAATCGGCCCAAGGCGATTCTTCGACGTCCATTTCTAATTAATGCGATCGCGAGACGCTACCTCTGTTGGGATTTAAAGTCGTCGAGGTTGATAGGATGGGCTTGAGAGGTAGAGGTTAGCAGCTTGGGGAGCATGCCTCCACGCAGGTGGACGTCAGCGGAGACGGCCCCACTCTTCCCCGTAAGGCAGGTACGTATCGATATAACAACCAGCTTCAACTTACACGCCTTCAAAGACTACCATGCAATACTCAGATGCGCAATCAGTGCTTAGATGTGGTAGTAGATTCACAGTATTTTGTACCTAGTTATTGCTCGGGTTCTATTATTACAGGAAATCCATGCTCTCTTGCAAGGATGACCTCGGCCCCAATACGATTTCCTGTGGACTGCTCTACGTAGTATTCCAGCTTGTTCACAGAAACCAGCCTCTTTATTGGTTTCGAAATTCGGAATCATCCTGCCCTCGCTGTATATCCTCGGTAACATTGATCATGGCTGCTATGTGAAGGTAGCCCGTTGCGCCTCTCCTGATTGTCTGGCCCAGTTTCATCGTCGACTATTTGCGAGGTCTCGCCGTCAGCCCCAAATCTATTCCAAACTTAGCGGCAAATTGTTGCCTTCGCCGTTTCTCGCGAGCAACTGGGTCGACTGCCTCCCGTTCCTAACGTTCGGGGTCGTAACAGCCGCCTACAATAACCAAGTTCATCCGTGTAAACTTGACCTTCATCACTGGTGTCTTCTTGGTCGGGAACGCGCTGATCTGATCGGGAGTGATCATCACCTCCTTGTTCTTTTTCTTATGAGTTCCAGTGGTGCCGCTGGTACCCGCTGGTCCTGATGTTGCGGCCGTCACTCGAGACGCTTCACCAACGGTGCCTCCTGCGCTCGTGCCATCGGCCCCTGTTGCTGTCGCATCGAGAGCTGTCTGTTGCTGGCTGGCCTTTTGGGGATCAGCAGGCAGCTCGACATCCCAGAGTCGGACTGTGCCATCTTGACCACCAGAAGCAAGCACGTTGGATTCAACGCTAAAACTGAGTGACCAAATTCCGCCCTTGCCGTGGCCACGCGACCGCTTGATGCGTGTTCCTTTCGCAAGGTCCCAAAAGAAGATGTTACCTGCGCAATCGGCACTTGCTAGGATCTTGCCATTCGGCGCGCATTCCAAGGCGGTGATGTATTCATTATGGCCTGTGAACACGCGGACACAGCCGCCAGTTACAACAGACCACATACGGATCGACTTATCAGTCTCGTCAGAGGCGGAGAAGACATAGAGGCCGTTGGGGTGCCATGCAAGCGCTGAGATGGATGTGTCGTGCCCAACCAACAATCGTTGAGGGGAAGCATGATCTTGCATCCACAGTCGAACAGCTTTGTCATATCCTCCACTGACGAAATAGTGACCATGAGGACCCCAGAGTGTCCTGAAAGCAGGCCCATCGTGGGACTTGTATAGACACAGACAACTCCAAGACTCTAGTGACCACAGACGAATCTGACCATCTGCAGACGCAGATAGTAGCAGCTTCGGGCGCGTGTCCATAGCAGGGTTTGACTTCCCTTCATCGCCAAAGAGCTTCTGCGGAGGGCCAGAAGCAGCATCGGAGAAGGACACGTCGTAAACAGGCCCAGAATGTCCGATCAATTTGCGGCTGTTGAATTTCGCTTCTCTCTCGTGCGCGTTCATCGTGGGTAAGGCTTTACCATCCAGCGACCAAACGCGAATATAAGATTCCGTGGTACCAGCTGCCACTAATTGTCCATCGTTGGAGAAGTCCATGCAGGCAACACTGCAGCTTGTTAATACCAATAGTTCTCGCAGGGCTCTCAAAACTCACCTTCCAAGCGTGTTATGAAATGTAAACATGCATGCGCTGATAGGGACTCCCACGCCTCCCGTCGCACCATCGATCTTGAATCGGTCGCGATTCTCTCGAAGTTTTTGCATCTCCAGCATAATGTCTCTCGGCCTCGAGGGTGGCAAGGGTAACTCTGCTCTGCTTGGGGCATCTGCGCTCTCCTCACGCTTGATTTTTTGGTCAAACTCCTCCACTAGCGATGTTTTCCCGGGAGGTGGCGGAATTCGTCGCTCCTCTTCCTCAAGCTCGGCTCGCACATCGTCGCGCAGGTCGGCATCCATAGGTAGGGGTCCAAGCTTCAGGGGAGCGGTCGGGTCGAGAACGTCCTTGTTGGACAACCCAATATTGACGCCTGGTATACCTTCGTTGGTATCCACGCTCTCTATCTCCATGTTCCTTGACCTTCTGTAAACAGCTTCGAAACTGAAGGGCGTAATAGGTCCACGAGCTGTAGAATCAATCTGGCAATAGGTTGCCAGGACTTGACGAATCACGGAACCACCCTGATCAGACTCGCGCTCCAGAAAGTTGAAAAGATCACCGCTGGCATGTTGGTTCAGAGGGATTCGGTACTTGTTTTCCCGGTACAGCTTTGTCATGGGGTTCTCGTTGATGTGCTGCGGGAGTGTAATAGTACCAAGAGTCTTGAGATCATCCGCGTGTACTGGCTGGAAGTTAGGGCCGATGTCTCTGAGGAAAGCCTTCGCATCTTCAGTGTAGGCATGTTGGACAAGTTCCAGGAAAGAATATACAAAGACGGGCCAGAGCAGCTTGGACAGTTCGAACTGGAGTTGTCAGCAAAGGTAACAGCGGGAGGATGACCATGGCATACCTTGTATATGTCCAAGTTGTTCTCGACCCATTCACGTAGAAGTCCAAAGGCTCGTTGGTACTTTTTGGGGCCGAGGTTGGCCAGTTGATAAATAGGCTTGCCATCGGGGCCGAGATGTTTAGATTCCTGACGAAACACCTCTTCTGTCCGGTTGAACCCCCTCTTGAGCAAGTAGTCCGTGACCTGTGTATTAGCTTTAGTAAATGAATGCCCTGATACAGATTCCATTACGATTATGATGCGCGCGCTGATCAAATATGTGTTTGTAATGGAGGGATGATGGCCTGCATTACTGTGCCTCAAGATCATGAGAAGTTAAGCTAAGCACCCTGAACAGGTTACATAGAGACAATGTGTAAGACGGCCAATGCTTGATATGCATTGTCATGGAAAGTGCCAAGGAATACTGGCAGAAAATGATACAATGGTCGCCGTTAGGCTGGTGGTGTAATGGAATAAGACAATCATGGAGAGTCAAGCAAACGAGTAGAAAATGACTTACGATCTGGTTGAGGTTCTGATTCGACATTGGGCCTCCGGATGAGCCACTTTGGCCCGCCGCTGCGGTTGTCGTTGTGTGTGTTGGAGCTGGAGGTGTTGGTGCAGGCCCTTGATAGCCCGGCGCTTGAGGTGCACCTGGTGTTTGTGCTGGCCCAGACATGGTGAAGGGCAGTGACTATTAGAGAAGAGGGCGGGTTTGTTTGTATTGGAGCCTAGGTGTTCGATCCAGCCTGTCTACGCCACGCGCTGGTAGAGAGAGTGTCCCTCAGCAATATGTCATACCCCAGCCGTGTCTTTCGGATGAGGACCGGCTCCTGGCGCTCTTCAAGGTGATGAGATGAGAGCTCACAAACTGCTGGTCTGAGACAGTGACCTTTTTTGTCAGAGATTCGAAAGATTTGGTAGGTCGTTTTATCTGTGAATTAAAAAGGTTCCAAGATGAATGATTGTAGCGAAGAAGACGATTAGATCCTAAGGTTTGTGTGAGTTGTAACCTTGATTCAATAATGCTGAAAGCTAAAGTGAATCGTGGACGATCAAACGCGCCAAAGCTTAGCAGAGCGCGCCTGGAGGTTAGCCGATGATTAAGCGGCGCAACACGACATTGAACGAATGCGACAATAAGAGCGTGGTACGCACAGGAATATCCAAGTTTAAAATACCCAGCGTTTCCTTGTTGTTCTTTGTGATTCTTAGGAGACTTTTCACTATCGCTCATCCCAACAAATCGTGCTGCTGTTGAAACAATTTGATCGAGCACCCACGCACGGGCCGCCACCGCGATCTGGCAGCGGTAGCGGGTACGTACCTATCACCAGGTCCTTCATTCATCGAGATCCGTTTCGGTTGCACTTCAACTCACTTCACCTTCACTGTCATAGAGAACTCTCTCACATTTTATTCATCTACTTGCATGAAAATAAACCAATACCGGCGATTGGTAGCCCGGTCATCCTTTCTGAGTATTTGTTTAACTTCACCGATCACAAAACTCTGTTCCAGCTGAGCCCTGTGTTCAACTGAGAGTTTGAGCATACATCCAGGGACACTTCATCATCTACTTCATTGCACATACACAAAAAGCTCTCAGAGTACTGGCCACAAGCATGGCTTCACCGAATGACGTCGAGATGGCTGGTGCCGAATCATCACGTAACGAGCCATTCACCATTGAAGAGAACATCCACCAGCTCAATGCCATCGACCAACAAATCATCCAGCTCATGAAACACACTGCCACAGCACTCAACGCACTCACAATACCAAAATCCACAGAAACCGACCAGAACATGGATCCATCAGCCGAGCCTACCAAGCCATCACTAGATCCAGGTACACAGAAAGAGGCCTTTGCCTCTGCGACAGATCAATTCTTCCGGGCACTTCACACCGTCGACGTCAAGATCAAACGCCAGGTCATGGCACTCGAAGAAGCCAATATCATCAGTCTTGCTCCGCCGCCTCGTCTGAATAAGACGGGTCCCATCATCCCCCAACCGACGCCCAACGGAGTGGGAGCTGTGGGCAACATCGGAGCAGGTTGGCTGAACAGCCGGGGGACAAGAGTCGAGAGGGATATGGAGGCAGAACTTTGGGGAAAGGCCAAAGAAATACTGAAGGAGAAGGAAGCGAAGCTGGAGTCAGGGTCACGATAGAATGGAATTACGACCTGGCCTTGATATTCAATGTTGCCTTGACCGAAGCTTTAGGAAATGGGCCATCAGCTCCCCGGTCATCCCGATAAAACTGTAAAGGAAATAACCCTTTAATACCTTTACTGCACAATACAAGTCCATTGACGATAGAACTTGATGTTGCTAGTCATGTTACTTACCCTAAACCGACTCAGAAGCTCATAATTACAATACATGGCAGATGTCTCTGCAACTTTAAAAGTAAATGTTTTCATAAGAATAAAAGACATTCAACAAAGACTGATTGTATCAAATAGGTACAAGTATTGTCTCATTACATCCTAGCCTCATTACAGGCGAAGCATGCTTCTGTTATGGATTTCTTGAATCCTTGGTTGTGTTGACAGAAGCAGCTAGGAATGTCGGCCACTAAAAACATGGACTCGATCACGAACGAGCCATCCAATGAAGGGAAACAAAGTCCGCGGTACCTGAGTCAGATGCGCTATCAACTCTTCCTTCTCCTTGGATAGCTACAGCAAAGGATCGTACTGGTGCTAATGCCAAGACTTCTGATACTCGGGGACGACTCCAACCATCGAACAAACGATGTTCTTCATCTACCAGATTCGGTATATTCCCGTCACTACAAGGTGGTGAGACCAATGCATGAGCTACATTTTCAAAGGCTGCTGTTTAGAAATCTCAGGCCATGTCTTTAAATCGAATACCAGACGTCTAATAAGCTACCCATGTAACTACTTCACTTCAGACTCAGGGCTCCAAGACGACCAAGTCTTGGGTGCAAACATAGCATTCTTGGATTCGGGTATATCGGACCCAGTCGACGCACGTTGCTCTATTAGCGGACAATAAAGCTCCGGCAACACCCCTGGCACTGCAGGAATTAGTGGGAAAGCACCGCGCCTGATATCAAAAGTAACCAATCGTCATCGCGCTCTGTGTAATGACAGGCTGCCGAAAGCTCCGGAATGACGCCCTCAATCGATGGAGCCCCCTGGAACCTCAAGTTTTATGGAGGGCCTAAGGTGGGAAGTGGGAGAGGTTGGCGGCCTTTTTACTTGAACCGACACAAGGAAACAACTTTTGAGTTTGCCCAATTTCCCCATCTCCTTCGTCCTCTTCATCTTTGGTCTCCCTAGAGGAGTTTTATTCTGCTTCGCTGTAATAACGCAGTCATTTATTTGCGCTGCGCTCAGAATTTCGCTATTTACTCGCTTATCGAGACACGATCTTCCAGCGACAGCTGCTTACAATTGAATCATCTGGACGCTGCTAGACATCGACGATCCCCCACCGACGGTTGTTGCGACAGGAAGAACGGAGCCGAAACTGCGATTGCTCACTGCACGGAGACATTGGGTCGTGATATTGGCGGAAATTCGAGGACGGTACAATCATGATTGGCGATTATAGATCGAAGGCCATTGCGGCGCCTTCGCTATCCAATATTGCGACAATTGCGCTTCTTGTTACAGCTGTGCAGGCCCACGACCACGATGCAAGCCATATTCCCGAAGGCGAAACAGTCTCTTTGGAACCCTTGGTGCGTTTCACAGGCCCCAGAACTTGGATCAATGGCTGACGAGCAGCAGGATACGGTATTATGGATTCACATCTTCATCCAGATGTTAGCGTACGGTGTTATCTTCCCTGTTGGTATGGTTTTGGGTGTAAGTAAACAAACCTACTCAGCCTTGGCACAATACTGATACCCACTAGATGACCAAGAATCGATGGCACGTTCCGACTCAAGCCGTTGGCACCATTCTCGCTATTCTTGGCTTCTTCCTTGGCCATGCGCATAAGGGCCGCGAGTTCATTCCGAATCACGTTCACGGCAAATTTGCTCACATTCTCCAGCTTCTCCTTGCCGCGCAGGTTGTTCTCGGACTCTACCTCAAGGGACATTGGGAGAAAGGCATCAATGGCAGAATTCGAAAGCTGATCCGTCCATGCCATTCTTTCATCGGCAAGCTTATGCCAGTTCTGTCATGGACACAGATGATCTTTGGTGGAATCACAGCTCTTGGCTTTTGTCAAGGAGATCATACTGGACAATGCGCCGCTCACTTTATTATGGGTGGCGCTTTCATCGCCTACGGAATTCTTCTCACCATCATCCTTGTTGTTGGTCAGCTCTGGATCCGACGACATGGACGCTCGCAAGAGTTCTACGATAGCGTTGCAATCGCTGCATGGGGCTGCGTCAACACTTTTACTGAGCATCGTTGGGGTACAGACTGGGTCAAGAACGATTGGCAACATACGACAATGGGAATCATCTGGTGGTGTGCTGGTTTGGCCGGTATCTGGCTCAGCAGGGACCGTGATGGAAACCCTAAGCGCAACTTCATCCCCGGCTTCGTCATTTTCATTACAGGCTGGGCCATGTCTGCACATCCTCAGGAGCTGATGGTCAGTGCAGCTACGCACACGATGTTTGGCTACACTCTTATGGTCGTGGGCATTAGTCGTATCATTGAGATTGCTTTTGTGCTCAGGGACGCTCACTCCATCTCAGAAGATGGTCGAACTGCCAACAGCTTCCAGTTTGTTCCAGTTTATGTAAGTCGAATGGTATTCTACTGTAAAAACTCAGCTTACCCTTGCAGTTCATGTATGCCGCTGGCTTCCTTTTCATGGGTGCCACGGAGGAGCAAATGAGTCTTGTTGCTGGCTCGGCCATGGATCATGTTTCATATATCCTCATTACCTACTCGCTTGCCTCGATCATGTTCCTCTTCGTCAACATGCTCATTGGTCTATGGGACCGCCTTGCTCATCCTGTTCTGGATACCAAGGAGCTCGGCAACAACCACTATGCAAATGGTCTCGCAGTGGAAGACGGCCAACTACGAGATGCTCAAGAGTTCGAGTTAGATGGATTGATGAGCGACGACGATGACGATCCTAGTCGAAGAATGCTCGGACCCAACAGCGAGGATAGCGCAGCTACTGTTGGACGAAACCAACAAACTCATGCTTAAGGGAGGACTATGAACTCCCGATAGAATGTATATTTCGAGACGGGATGGTGCATACCTAGAATGCTCATAGGGGTATCTGGCGTCACTTGAGGCATGTGTATGATGTTGAAATGACTGTTTGATGGCATGGGAAGCGGAATTTCCAGAATTGTATTACTTAGACATTTTAGGCGCAATTGATTGGGATTCATGAGTACGTTTGCCTTCATGTCTTGACTTTCTGGCCGAGGCGTTCTGGAACATGCAGCTCTGCCGATCCCCGCGGCGGGGCACTCTCTAGCGTATTCCTTACCGAACCTCCACCGAGATTTTCGACCCCAGTAAAAAAAAAGTTGAGAACTTCTTATTGCAGAACTTCCATCCTCACAACCAACACATACAGTTACAATGCCTTCCGTCGGCAATCCCAACGGCCCCTCCAAGAACCGCCTCGCGGCGCGCGCCTCAAGCGCCCGCAAAGAACGACGCAAGCGATCGCAAGCACCCAAGGATAAGGTCGCAAAGGCCGATACTACACGAGGCGCAAGGCCGGGTCTTTTGCCCACAAGCGGACCTAGAGCCAAAGTAAGCGCCAAGAAAGCGCGCAAGATAGAGAAGAGACTGGCGCATGCCATGAAGAGAAAGATGGAAGCTGAGGGCGAGGCGGAGATGAAGGGTAAGTTGCTACTTGGGTAGTTGTGAATAGAGTGCTGACTTGGATAGATGCGCCAGAGGTTGAGGGTGAGAAGGCTGAGGAGGTTGAGATGGGCGACATTCAGTGAGGGAGGGCTGCTGGGGGAAAGGAAGACAAAACTACGAACGAACAACATACGATAAAGAGTTCCGAAGATGAGCTGCTGCAACGACGACAACAGCTTACGAGTAGACTCTACCACGAGGCGAACCTCACAACGAAAACGAGGCTTCAGAACGAAGGGCATCCCTGAGATCAAGGACTGGGCGAGGCTGGAAAACTGCTATAGATGGCACGAAGGAATCTGCGCTCCAACTTCCATAAGGCCAAAGGTCGAGGTCCCAAAGTTACATATGCAGGGAGACCGTAGATCGTCTGAAGATCAACTAAATTGATGATGAATCTTCCAACTGTGTCTGCCGAACCCATGACGCTTACAATTGCATGGTGAAGTTTCTGGATGGTTATTTATGTTACAATGATGCAGAAATAAGAGACAGTTGGAGGCTGTCCGTTTGGAATTCTGAATTGGCCGTGATTCACTCACCTTTCAACAACCCAACCTCCATCTTCAACGTTCAATCTTCAATCCTCAATTCACCTTCATCCCTATCCTCCATCTCTTCTCACAGCTTGTAGCTTCATCTTTACACCTACACAATCTCATCTTGGAGCGCTCTCGCCCTTCCATCACAGCATGTGCACCTCGTTGCCTTCCACAGCTCAACAAAATGTGGCTCAACAATTGTCAAACACCGTGCTCCTTAATCTGATGACCGCAGACTTCAAAAACCACATCTTCTACAACTCCAACCGCCGCCTCGAGGAAGCGAAACAGAAGGGGATCACCCTCAACGACATTTGTATCGGAGACGACTGCCTTGCTACGTGGACTGGCCGCACCTGGGACCCTGATACAGAGTCTCTGCACGATGCGCTTCAAGATGATGCCTTGAATCTTCTTGAAGCACAGGAGGCTAGCATTATGGTCCGTAGAGATACCATCTGGAAGAGCAACCGCAAGCTGGACGAAGCGAGAGCCCATGGGGTTGCGCTGGAGGACATTCAGATCGGACTGAACTTGCTGCCAGTTTAGGGTGCTGCAGCGGAAGAAGCGATCCCATTTCTGCTCGACCATAACAAAGGGGACGAAAATCACAGTTCTCCCGAGGGCAGCATCCACGACGATACAGACACTTCTGAGGGAACTCTTATCAATGTTGGCACTGAAGACTCTGACAACGACACGCCCATGGTCATAGATGGTGCCGACATCACCGATTCTAACAATGACAGTGACTCCGATATGGAATCTGTGGTGATTGGAAACGACGATGATCTCGTCAACGACGAGATTGAAACATCCAACATCTTCGACCCTGAGCCCTCGTATGATGATCCAGACAACGACGACGACGACGACGACGACGACGAACCAAACATTTTCCACGGAGCTCAAGTCATGGGCGCTCCAGCCCAACACTCCATCGTTGACCTCGAAGTTTACATCGCCGAAGACGAGGACGAGGTCCAAGATCTTCCACAGATGGAGTTGGCCATCGACCAAGAGTCCTACGAACATTACTTTGGAACTGACGGAGCGATTGATCTTGAGATCGTTGGAGGTCGACTCATCTGCACCGGAGAGCTTTTTGAGGAGGACCAGGAGATGACATTGGATGATGTGGCGGATGACATGGAGACCATGTCACTCACGGCTAACGAAGAAGAATAATTGGAAGCAGAGGCCTGAGAAGAAGCGGCGAGGATGAGGGTTGAGAACTTTCCTGATTGCTCTGGGAGGGCTATAGAAGTGCAGATTTATCAGACTGAACCGGAGAATGGTATTTTGTGAGAAAGACTGAAGATGGATATTTCTGGTGAAATGGGATAGAACTCCCACAGATTTGGTTCTCGATCATGTCTTGTATCTAGACCCCAACGCACAGCCAGTATCTAAAAGCAATTGTTTTCATCACAAAGTCCTGACCAATCTTGTAAAATGACAACATGAAACAATAGCCTTCCCTGTCCTTCGACATTTCATCTTATTTACCTGACAATGGTCCACCCCTCGTTCGTAAACCCAACAACCTCACAGACCATCCTCGTTTACGGGCATCGACATCTTAGGACGGTACGCTGCCCGCACAAACTTGGATAAACCTTCAACACGCGCGCATGTAGTCTCAGGAACCTGGGGAACTTCAGGGGTCTGCTGCAACAATTGCGCACTCCGATGAATCTGCAGGCTCTGATAGTCCGCATTGTTCTAGAATTGGGGACTCTGCAAACCGAGGACATGGCCCATCTGCATCTCTAGCTTGGCAACACGACTTTCCAACTCTCGGTTCTTCCTCTCAAGCTCTTCTTGTTTGTTACTCCCGGCCGTGGCCGCCGAAGACCCTCGTAGTCGAATTCTCCTCGTAGCCAGAGTAGAAGTACTGTCTTGGGCGCCTGCTGGATGTCCCGCAGGGTTAGTTCCACGACCAGCAGAAGGGCTCCCTGGGGTGACAACGATAGTCGATTCCTCAGTCTCCATGGGTGTGAGAAGTAGGTTTCTCGGGGTTCGTGTCGGGGTTGCGAACAAGTCCATGTTGGACTGATTAGGCATGAAAGCTGAAACATTGCCAGCTTTCATGTGAGGTCTAGCGTTGGCGTGCAGCTTGGCAGAGCGGACGTTGGAGTAAGTTTTGCCTGAACCTTTGCAGCCGAACTTGATGCACATATAAGCACTCTCTTCATCCAAGATCACCATGCCCTCGATATCTTCCAGGATTTCCTCTGCGGGTTCCTCAGCTAGAGCATGGAAGTTCGCATTGGCATGTTTTCGGGCGCTGGTGAGATGCTGATAGATAGAGTTCATTCGTTTGCAGCCAGGTTTAACACAAGTCCAGACACCTTCCTCCATCGAGTAATCCAGCCCGTCGAGGTTCTCATCTGCAGAATCGGGCTCCTCAGCCAAGGCATGGCTGTCGCCGCTGGCGTGCTTCTTGGCATTGCCCAGATGCAGGAATAGTTTGTTGAATTTTCGACAACCGCGCTTGAGGCACCTCCAGCCGTCACCGTCTTTTAAGGGCTCCATGCCTTCGATATGCTCGACGGATTCATCGGATGAAGTGGCGATCTCCTCCGCAGCCATGAGGTGAGTATCAGAGTTGTAGTGACTCTTGGCATTTCCAAGCCCTTTGATGACAACGTTGAACTTCTTGCAGCCTTGTTTGGTGCACTTCCAGAGTAATCCATCCTCCGCGACCTCCATGCCATGTACCGCGCTCTTCTTCCAGACTTCTTCGCCTGATTCGTCCGCGTCTGTAAACGTCGGGTCTTCTTCCGCCCGGACGTGACCGAGTGATCTGCTGTGCTGCCTCATAGCGCCATAAGAGTCAAACTGGAAACGAAACCGGGGGCATCTCTCGTTGACACATCTGCCCTTTTTGCCACCAGCATAAAACTGAATTCCGGGCAAGACATCTCTATCGCTACTGTAATCGAGGTCATCGTCGTCAAACTTGACATACCATCCGCCGCGATGTTGGTCGTCTTTCAGGTGGTTGAAGAATGCTTTTGCTGTACTGAAGACTTCCCCGTGTCGGTGACAGCGACGAGAAGTGCAGCGGAAAGATCGAAGACCTTCCTGCTCGGCCTGGAGTGCAGAGGCAGTAGGAATGCTCAAGAGCAAGACCTTGTTCAAATTCGTAGCAGTTCGATGAGCGCCTGTGTCTGCGTGGCGGTTGAACTCGGACTTGCAC
Organism: Fusarium lyarnte (nom. inval.); assembly: GCA_014898885.1. Lineage (NCBI taxonomy): Eukaryota > Fungi > Ascomycota > Sordariomycetes > Hypocreales > Nectriaceae > Fusarium > Fusarium lyarnte (nom. inval.). The sequence goes on from JAAVUB010000278.1 coordinate 55,744, forward strand.
TTGTAATCTGTACCGTAATGTCGGCAGCATGGCTCGTTACAGATATTTCCATCCGATGCGAAAGGCCCAAAAACGTCGTCTTCTGCGCTCTGGTGACCAGAGTTAAGAGATGGCGTGAACACTGAGTCATTGTCATCTGCAGTCTCATCGGCGAGCCAGTACTTGTGACCGCTTGAGTTTCGAACATGCTCGCGGAAGAGAACATTTGTCTCGAAAGCTTCTCCTACCATCTCGCAGTCTTCGTCTTCACACAACCACTGGATTTCATGCTTGCTTGCCTTGGCATGTCGCTGGAGTGCAGGCTGAGCAGCAAAGCTCACATGACATTGCCCGCACGCATAGGGACCTTGGTGCCAGTTCTTCTCGTGCTTCTAGCACTCTTCGGCAGAGACAAAGATCCAGCCATCGCAGTGAATGTAGGGACAAGTGAAAGTGAACTGCTCCGCTTCATTCGGGCACTCGCTCGCGACGTAGTAGCCTTCAGGTGCTCGGTGAAGAGGCTCGTCATCGAGCGACATGACAGGAAGAGTGTCTTCGCTGGAAGACATAGTCACACAGGGTGATACGAGGGTATCGATGCCGCTGATTTAGGCTGCAGACTTCAGTTTGCGATTCTAGAAGTCTGTGTTTATGTGAGTGTGTGCAAAAGGGGGCATGCGGGTGTCCGTACCTTTGAGCGATGATAGAGGAACAAGATACTAGGATCTCCCAAAACTACCCCCGCAACTTTTCGACAGCTTCGTTCACTTGTCGAAAACGAAACAAGATGTTGCGTTTGTGGATGTGGTCCGAGATTCACTCTGGGTGTTGAGGAGGTAAAAAGAGGGGCCAACACGAAAAAGGAGGAGGGCATCAAAGTAGCAGAAGACAGTCTGTTTACTCACGATGGACAGCGGCGTTGCTGGGTGACTGACTGGGCTTGTGTAACTGCTGCCACTGTCAGTGTCAGCCTAACTTGAGCACGAGCTAAGCTTGCTCTATCGCATACAGCGCAAAGGAGACTCTGCTATTTCTAAGAAAGAAGAGAAGAACAGTGTTAATGACAACTGGGATGGAAGTAACCCTTTCCTTCGGGGAAGGCTAACACAAAAGTGCTAAGCTGAGCCGTGTGGCAATCATAGAGACTAATATGAAACTTATCTACAATCCGGTATGGTGTAGTGGCTAACATTTCGCGCTCTCATCTTCAGCTGAGGGATCAGTACCGCGGAGCCCAGGGTTCGATTCCCTGTACCGGAGTTCTTAATCTTTTGCAGTTCTGGGGTTTTTTCTCTCATCAAAGGACTATATTCTCTTTCTCTTTTTGTCCTCGGGCGTTTCTTAACTGATGTTGTTGTGATACTAGACTCGAGAAGTAAATGAGAGAGCAACTTGTAGGTAGTCGTTTAGCTAGAATAGAGTACGACAACTTCAGACCTTGACGTTGGAAACTTAAATAAACTTAAGAACAATTCTCAGGTACTCGGTTCTTACGGATTTACCTAACTCTTGTTGTAAATTAGGTTCAAGGCCATAAGTTTAGACCAACCTCCTTACTCTCAGGGCTTCTACCACCGAAGGAATATGTACAGTCTTGTCTGAGCGGACTATACACCTCACTTGTACAGAGCAAACAGATTAACCCATTCATTTGTACTTCTTGAAACTACCTAAAACTCAAGACAAAGGAGACTACAGCCTAGTAGGTTTGCCCAACAGCTCACACGCTTAATCACCCCCGTGCTTCCTCTTCAAATGCCGTTTCAAATGATCTCGTCTCGCGAAGTCCTTTCCACAGTGCCTACATATAGGCTTGCTTCTACTAAGGCCCATCTTGGCTGCCTCATCTGGGTGGTTACTCCGATAATGCCTCTCCAGATCACGCTTCCACTGGTGCCCCTTTCCGCAGATGTGACACTTCTCAGGTTTATCTTCCTTTCGCTTTTGTCTTCTAAATGAGTGTCAGTGTACGTGAATTAAAGTTGCAGACTTGGTCAGCATCTCTTACTTCAAGTCACAAGGTCTAGTCCCTGGTTCCATCTTCGTTCTTCGTCTTCTGGTTGTTGAACTTGATGCGTTCGCGGCATCTTTCGTCGATAAGGGGTCGGATACTTTTGACTGTGACAGTCCTATTGGACTACTTTCAGTCATTGATGAGGAAGATCTTGTGTAAGTAGTGGAGTAATTGGATTGCTCTGTGGTCGTTATTGAACCCGTAAGAGTAGCGGTGATGGGATCAGCGGGCATCACCATGAAGTCCCAGTTCATAGGTAAGATATCAGGATAAGTAGTATCTAGAGCCGGTAGCTCCTGAGCGTTATATAGTATTGGGTTGATGTGATCGGAATAAATGTCAAATGTGTTAGCATTGGCTGAGTCGACTGTATCTGTAGAGGTTGTTTCCTGGTGTACTTCGGCAAACGCTGCGTCATTCGTACCATATGGAGCATTCCATGGCAAGGTATCCAGGTCATCGCTTGAAAAGTCTACGACGAAGTCTTCTTCACTCATGAAGAGTAGACCATCGTTGGGGTTCCGACCTTCCATTGTCTGTCAGGTCGGACGGGGCTTGCCACCAGTGGCTACGCCCAGGAGATGTATGTTGGGAATTTGAGAATTAAAGGTCTTTGGCGAGAGGATTTCACAGGAGGAAAGTAACAGGACACCTTTTTACGACATATCCGGGTCCATGAATTGTGTTGGCTGACACTGTAAGTCTACTGCCACATCGAGGGAGTAAGAAGCCGACATACCCAACCAAAAAGGAACAAACAATACGCAACGATGTAATAACTTCTTTTGAGACGATTCGATCGCGCGCGTTGCTGATATACATTCCAAAGCATCTGGCCGGATCTTGAAGATCTACATATGCATGTGTCTTTGCGCAATGACAACAGGACTATAGGTCCTCAAGATCCGGCCAAAGTTGGCATGTTAGGGAATACAGCCTAAAGGTCTTGTTAGGCTGCCTTTTACAAGCTTCCTGGCGATAACTCACGTTCGCGCGCACTCGTGCTCCCCAAGCTCACCACGCATGACAGGTACCAAGTATCATGCGGGATGAGCTTGGGGGATCGCCAGCACCACCAGGAAAATCGCGATCTGCCCGACAGCAAGATTAGTAGCTGCGAACGTTGTCGAGAACAGAAAGATAGCTAGTAATGCTGCGCTCGACAACAGTCGTAGCTACCAATGTTTGTTATCAGGCAGATCGCGGTCTTCCTGGCGGTGCCAACAGATGGGGGTTTATTAGAGGGACACCAGGTCTCGAAAGTACAAAAGTGAATTTGATGAAGAGAAAGAAGAGAGTGAAAGGAGGAAGTGAAGAGGCAGGCACTGGGTATTTATGCTGATCAATGGCGAGTTTACAGATGAGCCCTGGATGGCCTCTCATTGGCAGGTTTGGAGGCCTTTGCAGATGTTGGTGAGGGGCAACGTCATATGATGGTCGGCCTCCCAGACTAACATGTCTTCAGATCTCTCACTTTGGGACATACGAAGAATTGGTGAAAAGAAACAGGTAGAACTAAAATCTGAAAGGTGTTTGATACTCTATTGCTCTAATGACATACCCCTGACTACCCAAAACTCAACGTACCTTGTATAGAACATACAGTGAGCCGAGCCATCTCCTTTGTAGACCGAATCAGTCTTGTGTCGCCGGGAGTCTTCTTCTTCTTTGGATCCATGTTGGCGTCGTTATCTTAGTCTCCGCTTTTGGCCTCGGCTTCACCTTTCGCCTGGCGAGTCCTGCGCTGACCCCTGGTTCTCATCAGTTGAGTCAAGAGTACGAGGCTTCTTGCTCTTCGTAGCGGTCGTGAACACCTCCTGCAGCTTCCAATTGCCTGCCCTGGCAGTCTCAGGTAATTATTTAGCGGACCAGTCCTCGATCTGCTGAAAAACGACTAATACGCCAGACGAGACAGAGGAGCACCACGACTCCTATCGTATTGCGATAATGCCAAGTGATGATCTTGGAGTATGATTGCGAATTGAAGTGAAAGTGACTCAACCCAGAAGCCTCGCGTTTGTCTCGCCTGCGTGGTGTTTACGCGAACAACGAGAAAATTTCAAGCGACAGCAGTAATATGCCTTAATGCTCCTAGTAGATTCGCTCACCGCATCCATGGATGCCATTCAAGCCCAAATACCGCTCAAGGCCACCTCAGGGTTGTATGTATGGTGAAAGAATGGAAACTATGGTGCTAGAAGATCAGCGAGCATCCTAAATCCGGTTTCAAAGATAAAGTACGGCAAAAGCTGTATCCTGTGCAACTTCACCTACAGTCGACAGATCCTAAGTGTATGGCCTGTCGTTGCCAACAGTCAAGCTGCACTCCCAGGATTTTTTAGGAGTCCGAGATCATAGTCACATAGGAATTCGGCGAGGTCTGATATCCAATAGGAGTATGAGACATCTATCGCAAATAACACTAGCATGATGTGTGAGCCTACAGGCTCGAAGACCTTCGATATCGGTCGTACCACTCGCACTGTAACTCTTCGAGAACTGTTCAAAACCTGAGTGAGCATAAGGGCTTCAGCTATGGAGATTTCGACGGTCTCAAGCCAGCCCTGAACGGCTTGATCTCGTGTTTGAGCCCATCCGCGTTGGCATTAGAACGGATTAGCTGTTGGCATTGAGGTGCTTAGACGATTGCGCGGTTTGCAGAGCCAGTTTCACGTTCATCGAGAATAGAATAAGATACAGTATAGCATTCTATAAACCAGGAGACTTTGCAATCGCCTCGACTTAATACTACGCACCGCTGACTGCTTTGTTTGCCTTCATGCCAAGTAACGATGTTCATAAGGCTCTACGAAAATAACATCTGAAAGGTCTTCCATTTCATAGCTTTCCCTCAAGACCTTTCCCCAATCAATCAGATGATTGGTAAAGTCAAGGATGTCACTCTCGTGGCGCACACCAGTAGTCATTAAATATTTTAGACTCGTGATTCTGAATGCTCCGGACTCATTGTAGATTGTCTCCCAATCCCAAGGCTGGTCGAGGGTGAAGTCGCACTCGATGATGGCGCTTCTTTCCCTCACAGGAGCTATTCCCTGGGTTGAGGTTCTGGTGGGAAATGGATAGTCGTGGTGGTTGGACGGGCGATTAGGCCGCGGGTGATACAATCCGTATGGACGGTGAGCCAGGAGATGTAAGGTTTCATATATATAGAAAAGGCCTCTGTTGCAAAATTGAGGTCAGGATAGCGACTGATAATAAGGGAGTATGAGTCTGGAGGCAGCCCTTCTTTTAAGGCCTCCAAGAGATGTATAATAAAGCCGGTAAAGGTTCGGCCGATAAAAGCAGGTTGGGTATGATGTCGTTCTGTAGTACCGGCAAAACCCTCAGGACGACCTTCAATATTGAACATTAGGTCCCGAATCCTGATATCATCGCCTTTGACAAGCATGTTTCGCCAAAGGTTTATATAGTGCTCAACATGAAGCTCCGGATTCTCTTGACAAAAAGGAATCATGCCTATCATGTGAGACTCAGGAAAGGCAGCTGAATATCGATCTTCCTTGAGGATCAGCCTACGCATTGAGAGGCGTTGTTGTTGAGAAAGTTGCCTCAGGAATCTGATTGCTTGAGCGGCAGCCGAGAACCAATATTTTCGTTGATATCGGTATTTCGGACCATTGTAACCGGAGATCAAAGCCTAACTGGTACCAAGCATCCGCGCGCTGCCAATACCTAGTCATTTGCATTAGATCTACCATTCTTTTGAATTGAGACCGAGTCGGTATAGCCCATGAATCGAATCCTAGATCGAAGAACTCGTCAATCGAGTGCGAATCATTCCACCCTGGTAGGATGACTTCAATAGCCTGTGAGAATTCTGTGGGGTGCTTTTCTGCAAGCAGTCGCAATAGGTATGTCCTTGTGCGTTTCAAAGAGACTGTGCTATCATCTCCTCGATATCGCACAGAGACGACCCCAATTGTTGTTCTAGCGTCATCTTGAAATCGCTGAGCTTCAGAAAAGGCGCTCATGTTTACCACTTCAAGGGGAAGATGTGTATCTCGGTCACAAATCCTGATGGACTCTGCTACTTCTTCCATCACGACAGGCATATACCGAGAGTACTCAGGACTGGGCTCTTCGTACATATCAGGAGTCAAAAGTCGGTCCAGCCGAAGGACCATGCCTTGTAGTAGAAAGAGATGGTAATGCGCTATTTGATTAAATGCGGCGGCCTGTTTTCTCCAATCCGGCCTGTAAATCGCCGAGAAGTTGATTGTGTTGAGAGTGAAAGGGAGATGCTGCGTCTCACGGGCGATGGAGCGACATGCTAACATAAGCGATATCTGAACAGCCTGGCCACTAGCCTGAAGCAGATTATCACCATCTGAGATGAAGCCACCATCTGACTTGAGATATTAGTAATAGATTTGGTAGCGCAGCTCCAAAGGAAGGCCTAAAAAGCTTGCCCTTTGGGAAGAGGCCACAGTAGACATCGTGGGGGAATGTCTGCTGCAGACATGAGGGATGGATTTGGGCAAGAAAACTTAGGACCTTGACCCTAAGTAATAAAAAGAATTAGGTAAATTTAGCATACATTTAGGGTGCCTTTTGCTAAGTTTGTTTTAATATCTTATATCAAGGACTGATATTTTCTTACTCCCTAAGGGGCAGAGATTTTATAAACGATGGCCACACTGAAAATTTGACTCACAAAGCGACGACCACCAGCTTTATTGGCATCTCCTACCAACTCTAAAGCGGTACTGCGAAATCGACTATTGCCTTCAAGGTTAAACTCGAGGCTGCTAACAGAGGTGACGAGGAAACGATCTTTTCTTTCACAATATAACCCCTACCCAAAAAGCTTCCACGATGACTTCGAAGGGGTACAGAAGGATAATAGGCTACGTTATCATATTTAAGCATCAGCTGCCAGGTCTATCAATTCAGAATACCCCTCTCGAAAATACACTTCAGGCAGCACTCGGTGACTCAGGGGGAAAAGGTGGCTGCGCTGTGCTATAGGAGGAGAAAGAAGGCTCGACATACGAGGAGAGGTTGGACTGGCTGGATGTGGCCGGTGAGTCACCACTCATTCTTGGGAGCCTCAAGTTGAACAAAGAAGGCTTGTTCTGGGCTTGCATTTACTGCAACAAGAAGAACTGCCCAAGAATTGGGTTGGGGACTCGTTGAATTTGCTCTTCCGGCTCGGTCGTCTTTTCTCCGTTCGCCTGAAGGGTAGTACTTCATGAATCTTGTGTCTGGAGCACATCTTGATTTGGATCACGCCTCAGCGAGAGAAATGTAGACGCCGACCGGGTTCTCAAATTCTCAGACTCCTCCTTCCTCCAAAAGGAGACATACAACTCATCATTCTCCGCTCCTCCATTCAATTTGTCATTTGTATGTGACCAGGTTGGATATCGTGTGGTGTGACATCACTGCATTGTAAAACAACCATGGAGATTTTTGCCCGCGCCGTAAAGATATGAATTGGTTGCCCAATGTTAATATGGCAAGATTCAGAAGCAAAGAGAATCCTCAAGATGCTAATTCGAACGGATGTGGTCCCTAGCAATGGCGAGATCTTCCTTTGCCATGTAAAGATACACTGGAGGATGTTTGATGGAGATACTCTCGCGTCACTTAGCTTATGTAAAACGGTAGGATTTGCTGCCACCGAGGGTGTTGCACAGTCGAGATTGCTGTTCACATGGCAGGCGATACAATGATCATTAGGTTCCGAAAAGGGATACACGACATCCGTAAGGCGATATTAAGGTAACTTGGTCGAGTCCTCGGCCTTAGAATCGCCAACAAGTGGTGGCAGAGGAGAAGATTTGGGCTCTTCATAGCATTCCATCAACTTCGCAAGATTCTTTTTGATCTCATGCTGGTCCTTACAGGAAGGTGATGGTTTAGACGACCTCCTGGCGTAGCTTGAAAGTAGGCCAAGGATCTGCCTCATTGGCATCTAGCTCTTCGAGGTCTTTGTACTCCAAAGACCTGACTTGCGATACTCTATTACGATCTTTGTCACGGAATGGGCCGTATAGGCGATACAGGATGCTCGACTGCAAGGACTCATCCTCGCACTCCTGACCAGAAGAGTCTCAGAACAAGACAGAGTGCTTGGAGGAAACAGGCCCAGTGGTACTGAACAAGGATGATTCAGGCCATAGTCTCTGGGCCTCGTTCAAGCGAGACAGGTCACAATCAGATAAATCTGGAACGAATCAACGGAGCGGCAGATGTGCTGTGATTGGGATCTGGGCTCAAGTTGTGCCCTTTTCTGAGACTGTTTGGCTTGTGAACCTGGGTGCAAAACTCGCTCTTCGTCGGGACGCTGCCATCCATCATCGCAACCACAAAAAACACCTTCTATTCAGCATGATTGACGATATGATCCTGAATAGAAATTGAGATGTGGCTTGCTATTTCAATGTTATTTAGTCCCTGAACAAGTTCTTCAGCTCTCGGAGATTGGCCTCGATTCTCGACAGCAAAGGGTATGTTGTGACTGTCCAAGACTTCTCCATAGGTATGCTTACTGAGGATTTCCAAAACGATGTCTCCGCGTCATAAATGATGCCAGACGCGGCCTTGACCAGTAGGCAGTTGAGTAAGGTACATCGGCCAGAGCGTGATAGGGGGTGTAAAGGCCTGAAACTTCCAGATGCGTAAGGAATACATATATTACCAAGGGGCCTAATCGTGACCTGAAATTGCCGGCAACAGAATGTGAATGTATGGGGTTGGTGGAGCTCGACCAGCTGATTCGAATCGCATTATCGCCAACTAAGTCGTCGACATGCTTTCCGATTTAACCAGAGTATGAGTATTTTCGGTCTCTCACTCAAGTATCAGGATGTTTGTGTGATAGATATGGTGTTTAATCACCAGGGGTTTTTCCTCCATCTGAATGAGGTCCCATCTCAGGGCTGTGTCAAAGGAGCTTGGTAATCGACAGTGATCCTATGTGAATGAAATACTAGTGCCCAGTTGTGATATACTCGGCTTGGGACTGAGCTTCTCTCTGTTTGATCCGAAAATGAGAACATTAAGCGAAATAGGCGCAATTAGCAGGAAGTTTATATCAAAGAGAGGTGGTGCTTGTACCCCGAATCCGGCAGGATCTGAAAATATCCTCCAGAGGTTGAGAGGACGTGCCGCTCCGGAGGACACAGTCTGATGGTTCAGGTCCAGGAGGCGCCATGGTCACGATAACGAATTGTTGGAGAGTCTCAGTATGATAGTCAATCAAGATCGAGATGCCTTTGGAGGCCACTCCCAGAACAAATTTGAGAGAAGAAACCCGTAACAGCGTCAAACCTATGGTATCTGGCGAGCGGTATGTCGACGCCGTATCGCTCCCCGTCTAACTCATGGTAACGAATTACAGCTTGGTTGAGTTGCACGTTGGTATTGATGAATCTAGCCTGGCTGCGAAGCTTGACGTGGTGGATGAGGCGCTAACCTTGGATTTTAAGAACGCAGAAGACGCTTTTCTTGCGTCTATTTCAGGGGGACATCTAAAATGCCGTCCGAACCGGCGTCTGCATCGTTGTCCTCAGCATATGCTGGAATGGGTCGTTTTGAGGGGGTCCATAACTAGAGGACAAGCAGTTACAAATCCCAGCTGTTCTGCTTCCTTGATGAGAGCCACGTACAATGTTGTGTGCTTAAGCAAGTAGGTTTGGTGTTTGCCATCCTGGCGCAGACATCTAAGTGATTGCAACATAAGCGCAATGGAATCCGGTCCTTTTAACTCGTGTTGTTCAGTACGACTCTCCATATTCTTCTTCTTCTTCCCGATCGGGAAAAACAATAACAGTTGCGCTGTTGTCGAAAAAGGCCTCCTTGGACTGGTTGGCTGATATGACGTGAGCCAACTCGTCCCATGATAAGTCTAGGCTACAGTATATCTTGCTACTATAGTAGATATAGTGTTAGAGTAATTCAGTCCCAGTTATAATAATCTTAGTTCGTGGCCCAGGTCTCGATGAGTTTGTTTGATGGTGGTATTTATAACTCCAACCTGAACCTCGAACCGCTCCCTCTTGGACTTCTCCTCTTCCAGAGCCTTCTTAAGGACTTTAAACGCAGCCCTCTCTTCACTCATGTGCCGCTCAATCTTGGCGGCGACCTTCTCCGCTTGCATGGAGGCCGACCTTGCTCGTTCTTGCCCACTGAAACATTCCGTGAACCTTTTGCTGAAGCGATTCATGTTTTGGCGATCCCCAAGATTGTCATGTCAGTCAAACACTCGGTCCAAGTCTATGCAATGTGGATCATCCAATGGCGCGTTTCTCCCGGCAGTCCATGCTTGCTTGGCGATAGACTTTTCGACGAAGAGGCCATTGAAGGATCACGATATCATGATTTGAGTCTTTGATCCTATCTCGGTCTTCGTTGTCGTCCGCCGCCTGAGCCTCAAGACTTCAGAAGGCTGTGGTGGACTCCACTGTCATAGGGTAATGATGGCTTAGCCAGTTTGTAACCTTGAAGCTGTTAAGTGGCAGTATTATCTTTCTCGAGTGATCAAGAAGCCCATATAGACCGAGGTTGGGCCTAGGAGAATGTAGGCGGAAATAGTCTCGTTGCGCGTGCTCATCTAAGCGCTGTCGCAACGCAAGGTGACTGCAACCCGTCCCTCTACAGAGCGAACAAGATTGGGTTAAATGCCCCCCTCCTTGTTCAAAACGGTAACTCGCTGATGGGTACGTTCTGGTTCTCCTGATCTTGGTCGCTCGATGTGATCCGAGACCACATGTTTCTGAAGGTTTCGTTGACGTGCTCCAGAAATAGTACTCCCGAGTTCTTAGGCCGATCTGCACGGGATGAGTAAGTCGAGAGATAATTTCGAATTCAAGATCAGCAACATCTGATGCTGGAAGGCTTGCGCTATCTACATCAGTAGAACAACAGGCGATGGTGCAGCCTGCCACTCAATGCAGCACGACTGTAGCTGGTTATGGATTCCACCTGGTCCGCACGACCACGAGGTCCTCATTAGGAATAACGAAGCTAATACGGTTTCATCATTTGAGAATTATTTTCAGGTGCGAGGGCACGCCATGATAGCGGCAGTTGGGAAGCGGGTCGAGATTATGACGGAAATGAAGAATATAGCAGGGACTAGAAGAAGCAGTTGGGTGAGGTTGATGTTGCCGTTGGGAGAAGCGGTAGTCTGATGAGCCTCGTGATGAATGTTGATTGAAGGTGTATTGGCTGGAAACTGATTAGGTCTCTAAGCTGATTAGGACGAAGCAAATTTGACTTTGGTGCGCATTTGGCATGAATCTTGCAAAATGCAGGCTGCAGCGTTTTCTGGAGATTTACGCTGGACTACATCAGTGCCATAACTGTGGCTCTTGTTGGCTACCCGATATCCTGGCTGTTTGTTCCGGCATTTGCTGGAGGTCAACAGTAGCGATGAAGCTGTGTGGAAACGTAGTGGGTTGTGCCTTGTGGCAGGTAAGCTGTCTGCCCTGGATGAAGCACTACGTAGCGTTGCACGCATTGCCTGAAAGGGCGATACTCGAGAGGCTTGTGCTGGAGGAATGGCTCCTGGCCAAGGACCTGGCAACAAGAGTCTCACCAGAGGTCGTACTCATCCCCATTGTCGTACATACCCCTGAAGGAAAGTTATTCGAGGTGCAGAGGTCTTATTGCCCATACACCAGAACATGGGCGTGACGGTGATGAGGTAACCGTAATTGTAGGAAGCTGTAAGGTCTTCATACTTCAACCAGAGGCTCAAAAAAGACGCAACTCCGGGGGAAAACACTGTCAGGTGGTTATTATGCATAGCCGTCATTGCGATTATCATATTGGGTTTGACGGATGTCGATCGCGATGCGACTTCCCGAGAATAGAACTCATTTGAACTCCAAGGATTAATCATATAGCGCTTGTCCGAACTTGTCATTCCCTGCCTTTGTGTATATGCAACTACTGGCGCGGCTCACGCAGCTGACCTGCTTGGGCTCCGGCGAACTGGACATTGAATGAGCGGATGACTGTAGTATGTCTCACCCGACAGGCTCATTGATCGGCCTGGAATCAATGACTGGAGTAATGCGCCGGTAGAAGGTCCAGAGATTCTTCATTTGGTTGTGATAAGCGGAGGAGCGTGTAACCCTGAGACTCCTTGACTCCCTGTGCTGCCGAGTCAATACTAGACGTTGAACAGCAAAGACCTGAGATTCATCTAGCGGTGTCGCGCTTATCTGGGTATAAGCGTAGTGAAACATGTCAACAGCTGTGTCATCGGCTTGTTCAAGCCTCTGCAACCCGACTGTTGTCGTGCGGAGGCTCTCGCAATGGGCGCGCGAAACCGCGCTCATGTCCTTCTTCCCCGCCACGATTGTATCCTTCTCGATCGTAACACTTCTTTACATGCTCTCAGCAATGTCTGAAGCTCTTGTTTCTCATCCACCTTGGCCTAAGCCGGGGATTTTCTTGAGCTTGGAACAGCTCAAGCGCAAGGGACTTCCTAGCATGAGAGCACGATCGGTATACTTCTCTCATTAGGTACCATCATGGCTAGAGGACATTTGTATCTTTTTCTTGCTTTCAGATTGTTTTCACTGACTTTGAACCACCCTAGCCACTTGGCAAGAGGTCAACGCATCGTCTAGAAACAGAACACCAAGAACGTTCACCTCATTTGTATTACAAACAAGCTGTTCGTCTTGATTCTTCTCAAACTGACGAAGGGGGCTCGCCATGAGGGAGAATGGGGGCTCCAGGTTTCGGCACTGGTACTTGATAAGGCTTGGTGGAGGTCCGAAAGGCGGCTGTGGATCATCATGCTCCTCGAGTCGGCACTGGAGGGTATGGTTCGAATTGATGATCTGTCCCAGCGTTGACCAAGGTTGACAAACAAAATGATGTTCAGGAAGAATCGTAAAGACATGGGCCGACCCCTCATGGCCCGAATATAATACAAAAGCAGCACAGCTAGGGGGAGCCGCACTATGATAGATTGAAGAGAAGAGAGAAAGGAAGGAAAGGATGGGAGGAATAACCGGTATGTATACTCGATTTAAGGGATCGGAATAACATTGCGTTCTATATCCATCGATTCTTAAAGATATGTCGGTGGTCAAGTAGTGGTTAATCAGTGGCGTCGTAATTACGGAAGATGACATTGTCTCCGTCACAACGGCAAGGATGCCTTGATGCATAGACTTACGGTTCAATGTGTACTGTTCCGAAGAAATTTCATATGCGATGTCCTTCAACGGGTAAAGAGTAGCCATTATGAGGTGCACGATCCGTATGCTGAGCTCGGCACGGCTTCGCGCATGACGACATACGGTTGCTGATGTGCTGGACACATCAACAGCGAGCAACTGGACGTGCACTCTAAACTTGTTTTACCTGAATACTCCCAATACACAATTGGAGTCTTCAATTATCTCGAGCCAAATTTTACTGTGACTCGGGAGTCATTTGCTCCTCTCGAAGATAGTGTATGTAATTCCCGCCGAGTCTACTCGGGTCGTTTGACATCACGATAGTGTCGATACACTATCCTTGCTCTCAACAAGAAGGCCTCAGATCTGAATAGAATAGAACTTTCCAATTGAGAAAGCCCTCGTAGTCCAAATGCAAGAAGATCCTCTTCCTCAATGTGCCTGTGCATTCGCCAGATGTCTCCTTGCCACAGATATCCTACTTCAACTCACTCGACGGCCTGATTAGGCATCACAACGACGCCAGGGATCCAAATCCATTCATCATTGTTACAATGTCGCAATCCTTTAGGCCCTCATCTCCCCGTCCAACCAGCAGTTTCACAACCCTTCTCGTTAATACCTCGTCATCTTCCGCAATGACATGCTCTCCCGTCCTTCTCACGGGGAAGTAAACGGAACGACACCAGAGCAGAAGCCAAATCATGACATAAGCTGCGCTAAGTTGCAGTCCTGATACCACAACCCCCTCATCAATGCATCTCTCCGTCCACCAGATGCCTCCCCGGCACCGATATCCAGTTGCTTCCTGACAAACAACTTTCATGAGCATACCTGCATCATCGGGAATTTGTACTCGACATGCCATTTCTGTACTTCTGTAATACTCTTAAGTCCGTTTCCCCTCGATTCATGCACCAGACTCAAAATAGATCCCGTTGACGCTTTATCACTCGGAGATATCTTCCCCAGAGAAGTTCTCTCCCGTCAAGGTCTCCGGAAGCAAACGCGATCCCGCCTCGACTGCATTTTTTATGAATATCTATTCCCGATGCATACATTCGTTTGGATAGAGTACCCTGGATTGATAGGGTATTGTTCGGGTACAGGCCGCCGTGACAGAGACAACAGCTCTCACAGAGGCCGCATTGCAGCTCTAACAGTGTTTGACATATGACTCAACCTGCAGCCTGACGTATCGGATTTCGCCCGTTTAAGCTGGTGGCGATATCACAAACAGTTAATCATTACCGTTAATCAATTCACGGCACGGAAGTGCTGTCAGCTTGTGTCCCTACATGTAAGTCGCTACCATGAGTTTGAGGGCTTCACATGTCTCAACTCAGCCTGCCAAGAGGCTGTGAGAGGCGGCGGGTAATGTGTGCATTGATTGGATCGACAATGTTACCAATAGCTTTGCGTCTGTGGATCATTTCATTACTACAGGTTAGGTTGAAGACAAGGCTTCAACCTGTGAGAAATTGTCATGAGATGGGTTGAACGAAAGTTCTTGCTTCAAACCTGAAGCTAGATGCTAGAAACCCTGACGGGCTAAATGAATGCAACGGAATGAATCCTGATATTCAACTACGTTGTCAGTTGTCGGTTGTTTGTAACCTCGTTTCAGATCTCCAGCATCCTTGCTCCCATGAGGCTTAGTTCAAGTTAACATTTACGTCAAGTCACAAGGAAAAGTCAAGTGTGAGGCGAATTAGCTTCATTTCTAACCAGGCCAGGCCGTGTATCAGCCTGCCTCATCTCTATCTGCTATGTCTCGTTCAGCCAAGTAACTAAGAATCCAGAGCGAGTGTGGTATCCCCAACGCCGATGATGATATGTAAGAAAAAGAAAAATACTGAGAGCCATCCCTTCCGATGCCATGCATGTCGCACTCCGAACGACGTACAATGATTTGGCCCTGAGGTCATAAGACCATACGGCGATAAAGTCAAGAGCACACAGTCTATTATGCAAACTTGTCTTTCCACTGTGATCCAAATTTCTTCCAGATGCCAGGAGCTAATGGTAAAAGCAAACAATAAGAACATCCACACTGCCCATCGCGCCGTTCATCCCGCATCCCGAATCGCCTTTCTGCGATCGAGGTAAATTTCGTATTTCGTAAGACATGTTTCGTTTCGTAAGGTGTATGAAACAATAGAACAACAAATATCAATGCCAAGGCTGAGATGGTAAATAAAACCCGATATGGTGGAATACATGCGTCAAAACGCCGTGAAATGAAGTCCCGAGGACGATACATGAGAGGTCCGCTTCGCTGTCTAGGCAGCATAGGCTTCGCGATAAGCTGGGTACTCGCTAAATTGCACATCGCCGTAACTTGAAGTCTTGACCTTTCCGGGGTAGTTGCCGTAGCTAGCAGAGTATGCACCATCGCGAGAGGGCATGGAAGGACGCTCAACGATGCGAATGCCTGGTTGGCTAGGGTAGTATGAGTAAGTCTCCTCAGCAGGGGTGGCGCGTGAGTATGAGTTCTGTAGCGTTGTACGGCCCTCGTTAACTCGGTACTGCATCACATGTTCGCCACGCGACTCAGGAGAGCGATGCTTCTTGCTGCTGCGGTGAGATTTACGCTCCCGTTCCCGTCGGTAGCGGTCATAATCATCCTCATCATCACTCTCAGCCACCTGAGCTTGCATTCTTGTGCGGCCACGGCCGCGGGGGTCGGGCTCGGGATACGCGCCACTGAAGGTTTGAGCTCGAGAGATGCCTGGGACGTGGCGACTGTAACCCTCATTGGGCATAGTATTCGTTCGTCTGGGGGGAGATGTGGTAGGTGCGCCAGTAGCTGTGGCTGACTTGTGCATATGAGGACGAGCGGTAGGAGGAGTAGCCTCGACAGGATCATCGACGACCTCAGGCTTGTAAGCCTTCTCGCCGGTGGATCCGCGTCTAGGTTTGGCGGATGATCGGCGGGCATCGTCATCGTCAGCCGGAGCAGCGAAAGGGGAGCCGACTGGAGGAGGAGTAGGAGCGGGAGGTTGAACCATGTGTCGAGAAGCGTATGAGCCCTTACTCCTAGAGGCCTGGATGTAGTTGAGTGCAGCGTTGGTCTTATCCTGGTATTCCACAGGAATGGGTGGAGGGTGCATTGAGCTTGTCGTGGGAGGTACCTCCTCACGGTGTGATGATCGATCACGCTCGCGTCGCTCATCGTGCTTCTTGCTGGACTTCTTCTTCTCGGACTTTGATGAGGCAGGCTCACCATCGTAGGTCTCAATGTAAGGCTTTGTATGTCGCTTCTTCTCCTCAGTATCTCGCTTGCGAGACTTATCGCGGCTCTTCTTCTCGGCGCGTCGAGCGTCCTTCTCAGCCTCCTTGTTCTCCTTCTCAGCACGGCGAATGGCTTCGTCGGCTCTTCTTCGTCTCTCACGCTCACGCTCCTTCTCACGGAGTTCTCGGGCATACTCCTTCTCCCTCTCCCTCTCTTCGCGCTTTGTAGTCTTATCTTGATAAGACTTTTCCCTTCTCACAGTTCGAACTCCCTCAAAGATATCAGCAGCGCGAGGGTGCTCATCCTCGTAAGAACGCGAATAAGAGGAATAACCCCGGACCGGCGATGGCTGTCGGTCCGTCTTGTATGTGCGGTCATTAGTGCGAATTTCGTATTTATATGTTGAGGATGTAGGTGTAGGTCGACTTGATGAGGGGCTCGCGGTGGCTGAAGCAGAAGGGCGACTTGATGCGCTCGCAGCGGCCTTTGCTCGCATCTGCTCGCGAAGTTCTGCTAACCGGGCCTGATCATCATAGCGTTTTCGCGCCTTCTCGTCGGCCAATAATTCGTAGGCGGTTTGAACCCTTTGAAACTCGTCCTGCTTCTGGGCCTTTAATGTTGGGTCTTGGACCTTATCAGGGTGGCACTTGAGAACGAGCTTTCGGTGCGCAGATCGAATCTCGGGCAGTTGCGCATCTTTGGCAACACCCAAGATTTCGTAAGGGTCAGGAGTTGATGTAGACATGTTGGGCAAATTGCTTTCGACTATCGGTTGAGCTGGAGTTGAGTATATAGGTTAAGAAATGGTAATCGTGAGGCTGGCTATTGCATCGATCCGAAGGTCGTCGGAAGGGCGAGGCTTTGGCGGATCTTGGTGAGGCTGTCAAGGGGTAAGGCAAGGCTGGGTGGCTGTATGTATATTAAGCCAAGTTGGGTATTCTCCGGATTGGTGTTGTTGTCCAGCGATAGCAGGTGGTCGCAGGATGGGTGGTCTGGGCTTTGGGGGCGGTGTTTGGTGTATTTCTGAGTCTCGTCGCCAGAGCAAGGTGAGTGGGTGCTCGGATTTGCAGGGTACCGTAGAACCAGGCAGAAACTTGTACTCTATACTTGCAAGTGCAGTGCCGGATCAAACGAAAGACCAAGAGTTGGCGGGCGAGGGGGGAAAGTAAAGGAAGTATTTATTTACGTGAGCAGCCGGCTGCTGAACACGAGAGAAAGTGACGATGTGAGTATTTGGTGGTGCTGTTTGGTTGTTCACGTCCACAGTGGAACAGAGGACAATGGGGAGAAGGAGACCAGCAGTCGTTGGGGTATTGACTATTGAAGAACAAGAGCCAGATGAGGTCACGGGCAAAGCGTGGCTAGCGACAGGGGAGAGTGATTCGTTGGTACAAGGGTCGATAGTGAGAGGACGGCGGACAGAGAGACTAGAGTCGACGATCAGACGCCAGGTAGTAGGGGGTCCACGACTGGCTTGCTGGAGGGTCGCCTCTGGCTTTTGGGGGTGCCGGTCAGAGCGGTCCACCTGTGTCGTCTGGTGGTGCGTGGTCCTGAGCTGCTGCTAGTGGTCGCTGCTGGTCCAAGGTGGTCCCCTGAGGGGTGCTGTAGAGTGTAAGCGGCCGTAGAAGAGTACTGTAGGTACTTGTCGGTCCCTCTCTGAGATGGAGTCGGTCCCGTCGTGGTCTGGTCTGGTCTCGCTGTGGTGGAGTTTGTGAGTCGTGACTTGGTTATGGGACTCGAAGAGTCACTTGGTCTGATGAATTTGACCGAAATACTCTGTATAACTTGGTTTTAAAAAAGAGTCAATCAAACAAGTTGGAGTCTACTAATCGAGACAAAGGGATTGACTCGCGAGGCGTGTATTTGTAACGAGGTGGTTGGGTGTTTTCTAAGCTGTAACTGGAAGTACCTCTTCTGTGCCAAGAACTTCTTGCCTGAGGTTCCTGTTTGAATGAAAAGGGTACGTATCTCTTGGTGGAGCGAGCAGAATCGATTTGCGATGAAAGATTGGAAAACAATTGGGCGAGGGGATTCCGTCCCTTGCTCCAAAAGGCAAAGAATCAGGAACGTGGCGAGTTGATTTCACTTTAATTCTGCTTCTGAAGCCCGTAAAGAGACTTGGAAGAGACTTCAGGAGTTTAAAACTCGCCCCCTTAGCCCCCTTTCGAGAACGCGGCGATGGCGATTTATCATGAGCTGACTAGCACGCAGCCCGAAGTGAACTGACACGCCGGAGCGAGATGCTTGGTAAGGGATTTATCTCTGCAATGCGGCCTCGGGCGAATAGCGTAGCGTAGCAGCGATGGGGAATCCTGCTAGAAAAGCCGGCAATGGAAGGGCATCGAATGCCTCTGAGAGTCCCGTCCAGCCAAGAGCAGACGGGAATTGCTGGCAGTCCGCACTTATACCGGGTTAGTGAGAGGTCCGCTGGCCGTTAGTGGTCAATTGTACGGCCTCCTAGGGCCCCTTTGCGCTGAAATGGCTCGCTGGCAGACCTGGTTCAATGGCAAGTGGGCTTGTGGCGCGGTTTGCAAGAGGTACGCGGTCTTACGAGTCGAGACACGTCGAGGTACATGCGTCTTAGTGGCGAGGTCTACGGGGCTAAGTGTACCAGGTATGGTGAGTCAGGTTATCGCTCAAGTACCGCGTCACTCACTGTTTCGCTGCGCGAAATGGCTGAGAAATCGGCCACGGAGCGCGATGAATCAGTGTGAGCCGAAGAACGAATAACGGATTGAGCATGATTATGATCATCCTTTCAAGGATGCAGGGTCAGATTCGGTGTCGGAATTTAGATCAATTAATTACTGGATCTGAGTAATCTTCATGTCCGAAAGAATCTACCCGTAATTCCCCTCGAATAATCAGTCTTAGTAGAAGGCGATTCCGTAGTGGTGTACGAAAATTCGGTACCTGATTTTTCGGTTGCACAAAGCTTACAAGCAAGGTACCTCTTTAATTGAAGTGGCTGATAGTGGCGACTAAGACCCTTCAATTCAATTGAATCTTGCTCTTGAGATCCAACGTGAATCTACTACCTCGGAGCCCGCGGTAGCTGATGAAAGCTGATGAATTGTTTGTGCGAACGTCGTAAGAATGAGCCACAATGTTCATGTATGATGAGGTGAGGCATCCGATGCTCCGGGTCTCACCAGATCACCTATCCCATCGTCAATTCAGGGTCCGAGTGGAGATGTCACAACAAAGTTGGCTCGTTCATTGATCAATCCGACGACTCCGTAAACTTTCTTTGTCTGTAAGTATCAGCCCAGGAACATCCTGACACTGCAATCGGCCCAGCAAAAGCAACATCGGTTCCCATGATACGCCTCAGGCGTTCATCAACCCCCGTGATGAAACGGGTCCTCTAACTGCACACGACGGGCGGTCATCACGGAGCCCGATCGGTAGCTGAAAGATGCCCAGCGGGAGGGGAACGGAAGCGGGAGGGAGCGGGACGAAGCCAGAGGCGGTGAGGCTGATGACTGGCGTGTCGTCTCTAATTTAGCAGCCAGAAGCTGTATCTAAGCCAGCTGAATAACAACTTACACGAGGCGGTGCTGAGCGAGAACGATAAGGTAGTTTCTATTTCAGCACTTGAAGCGAGGCTGAATATCTAATGATATGAAAACCGTCTCCATGAGGCTAAGCAGAGTAGAGTAGAATGGACCGATGCTAGGGCAAACTCGACCCCAAAGTGAAGCTACTGACTGTGTGTATTCAAGCCTCCCTCAGATTGGATGAACCAAAGTGCAAACATACATAGCCCAAACAACGACATATCACTTTCCAACAGTCGATTAGTTCTCTCACCCCATCTCATTGGATCACCAAGATCTATGGGCTGACTGGCTTGCTCCTCGTTGGGCTTAACACCGCTGAGGCCATCTGGGCATGAATTGCAAGACAGCATCATGCCTGCACCAAGAACGATGGCATGAAGTGCAAATGATTCCTCCCACCACGAGAACAAAAAACTTAGATCGTCGATCAATTACTCGGTGTGTAGAGCTCCAGGGGTCGACATCTTGAGCTCTCAACAGCTCTGGAGCTAAGAACAAGCCAAGCTCCCTAGCTGTGTCCTGGTGATATTCGGAGAATACATGCGGTCAATTGTTCAAGAAACTTGCATGTAATCACTATAGCGACAGCATCCCATGAGCTTTTTAGTTTGATGCTCAGCTCGCTTGATCAAACGATGCAGCTCGAAGCTCCAGCCAGGTACGGAGACCATCTCCACGATGGGTTTGCAATTCTGGTAGCGCGCGATTCTATTCATCAATCTAGTGGAATAGGCGACCTGCTGTAGCAGATATCCCTGAATAGATACCCCTTGTGGTGCCGGATAGTGAAAGTGGGCGCAGGCCATGGCATCACGAGGCCTGCATTTCCAAGTTGCACGACGTTCTCAGAGTCTCGCTTCACCCCCTGCAGCCCGCTCTCTGTGGATACAAAATCTCGTTGCTATGGCTTTTTGATCAATGTCCCGGAGACATATGATAATAAACAATAATGAATTAGAGAATGAGATATTCGGCGAAGGATTAAGAAACCTTGAGAGAGATGCCTCCACAGTCAACAAGATACCCCCACGATGGGCAAACCACGGGCGAGGTACAAGTGGAGTGATAGCTTCATGAGCAGTATCATGATGTGGATGCTACACCAGCCAGACACACGAGCATTCCTGCAGAGGGCTTCTCTGTGGTCTCCTCATCCGATAGGAGATGGACCTGCAGAGAGGTAGTGGGCACAAGCTGACAAAGACCAATTAAGCAGAGAAGAAATGTCCAAAGATGGTGGTGAGGGGCATTCTGTTTCTCTGCATGACACCATCCAAGAGAAGACTCAAGTCCTACGGTGCTGCAGAATCCATCACATCCGCCTATTTTTTCCCACTCATAAGCGCCTGTGTGACGAGCCGTGATGAGTGAACGAACCACAAATCACCTTCTTTCCACTACAAAAGTTAATGATATTCTTTCCATACCCGATGAGCGATCAAATAGTCAGATGCTCACCCAGATCAGAGACTCGTGGTCATCAGCGTCATGGACCAGAAGCCGTTGGGCTGAACAAGGACAGAAAAAAAGGCCTGATGTCCAGTATATGATTGGACAGTTCTTCCCCATCTCGGGAGAGGGCGGGGCCGCCAACGGGCTCTGCATCTGATCACATCTCTGTGATATGCCGACCAATCAAGATAAACGTCTCTGTCTCTGAATGAGGGCTTTTCCCAAATGGACTGTTCAGCTCTAGGCTAAATTACACATTCCTCCATATGTCAGTAAGATCAGGATCAGCTCAGCACGCGTAATACTCTCCAGGTCTCCGTATCTGGCCAGGTTACAGCCGGGCATCTGAGCAAACAGAAGACCAACCTGGGGAAAGACAAAGCCAGCCAACGGCCACCGCCAGAACGAGCGAAACCAAGGGAAGATCATCGACAGTTTCGTCCAAGGGGCCGCTTCCCAACTGAGTAAGGAGCATGGAGGGTGCACGTCTCTGATAGGTATAGCAGACGGCAACGATTGATAAAAGACCCTCCTCACGAGAGCTGTCTAGCCATCTCGAGGCAAGGCCGGTGCTTGAATCTGATCGCAGCATGTGGCTTTGGGGATCACAGGCCTGGGCTTCTGGGCTTATCCCTGGGAAGCAACGCCAAAGTAACTCTTCGCTGCTGCTTACTGCGTAGAGCTACAAGCTGAGTGAGAGATGAAACGCGAGTGGCAGCAAGGTTCTAGAAGAGTTCTGCCTCTGAAGCTTCAGACAATACAAACATTGAATTCCTGTTCCACGACAGTCGTTTCGAGACACGCCGTCGTTCTCATCTCTCAAGCGCAATGACATGCGAGACGTACCACGATCATACGGTCGGGGTTATGAGCAGAAAATCCAAGTGTGTGGCCCGGCACGAGTTCCTTGACGTTGTTCGGTAGTTTGCGACGGAGGGCAACGCACCACGTGGGCGTGGCCTTTACCAGACGTCAAAATCTTGGATCCGGCTTTTTTTTTGTTGTGTCAAGATCAGGTTTCCAAGTCTTGGAGAGGCAGAGCTGGATCATTGACGATATCCACCATGTGAGCCCAAGAAATGTTCTATAGCTATGTGTGCCTATTGTAAACTTGATCCATCTGGCACCAACTCTACAGCTCGATCGATACCGATACCCTTTGACGATCCGCGATTGGCGATGTCATGACCCCTCGCACGTGTCTAGTTAATGACTTCCCAACTCCAGGGAACATCCCGCCTGCACCCGCGTCGGTCAAATGCCTCAAGGGCATGTACCTGGAAGGATCATCGTCTGCCATGTTTTAAATTCTTTTGCTTCTTCCCGAGCGGTAAACGCGGGGTTGAACTACCGTACCTGATCTAGCTCTTGCAAATTCATCAGGCTCAGGCTCAAAAGAGACAAGAATGCTTGGCTTCGCCGCTCCCAAGATAGAAAAAACACGGGGCACCCAAGCCACGCTATTGGGCTGAGGGTATCACGACAAAGACTGGCGGTGAGCAGGAATGAAATGTGAGGATATGGCGCCCCTCTTGGCGGAGCCTGTTGGCTCCCCGCAGCATCAGACTCAATTGGTTTGTTTGTTTGGATTGGATCCCTCTTTGGTTCTGTAACTCGGACGACCATGAACGAGCAAGGAGAGGTTTTGGTTGATGTCAATGCTATAGGCACGTGGAGGATTATCATCGGATTGGTCCTGTTTCATATCCCAAGGGATGAGATTTCTTTGTCTCCTTGGCGTCTCAACGGGAGGGGAATGGCCTCACCGTAAGATTGATAGATGCCGGCTATAGAATTGGTGGGAAAGGGATGTGGCTGGCTCATGCGACTGATCGTCCCGTTGATCTTGAGGACTTAGTTGTTCCTTGAAGTCTGAGAGTTGATCGTCAGCTTCAGCCCAGGTCTAGGGTAGCCGTCTAAAGACATCGATACATGCTAAAGACATGGCGCGACATTGTAATACATTGATGAGAACAAGGTCTCAATTCAATTGAATGTTCAATTAGCTCTCACTCCTCTGCCCTCGATCAACCATTGGGACCACGTTCATGTACTACAGATGCATTACAGTTCATCCGTTGGATCCGACTACGACTCCAAGCTACCCAATGTTGGTTCACGACGAATGCCACCACATCGATCAATTGCATCCCGATCCAGCATAATGCAGATGGTGCGTCACAGCGTAGCAAACATATCAGTAGCCACAACCGTCTGTAAACTTATCAAGAAAGTTCTCGCTTCGTCTTTGTTTGAGGCCATCTCTCTTGTCCCAACGTGGTTCGTTGGGCACCAACACGAGCCTGAGTCTAGGGTAAGCCAAGGGCGAATCACGGGGCTTCGATATGGCCCTCGTCCTCCCAGATGGGGAGATCTAGGTCTACTACGATGGGCTTGTTGAACTGTTTTCCCCCTATGTGGGGATATCGACTCTTCATAATCGCTGCGTTCACCACACACGTCTCTCGACGACCCATCCTGCCAGCGAGAGCTGTCTGGTCGCTCCGTGGTGAGGCGGGATCCCCTCCCAATCCGATAGTGCCATGAGAGGCGTGTATATCAGCAGGGCCAGATCCGAAGATGTATGGAGAGCTCTTTGCTGAGTCAACGAATTGAGGGACGTCCGTTACGTCAGGCTCTCTTGTCCTTGATCCATATCGACCTGGATGGGAGCCATCATTAGCAATAGATGGGGCCTTCTTCCCAGTCAGATCTATGAGGCAGGTTTTGTTATTACCTTTGCTAGGGTCTTGCCAGCGTACGGCACTCTCTTCTCGATAGGCGACATTCCGACAACTGAGATCCCACATCACTCTCTTAGCACCTCTTCCGCCATGAATATGGCCACAAACAGCAAGCTGTGGTCTCACTCGCCAAAGCGCTTGTCGAAGAGCCTCACAGCCAGTAGCGCGACGCTCATCCGTCTCATCGCAATGCGTCCTTGGAGGCGTGTGCGTCACAACAATGTCCGCGTCGAGTGGTATAGATTCCCAAATCGACGTCAGATCTGACAAGTTGCTGGGATTTTGAGGAGCATCATAGTAAAACGCCCACAGTCCGAAACGTGGAGAGTAAGGCGACCCAAAGACCTTGAATTGCGTACGCGGCCCTGAATGAGATCTGAGGCGGATGGTAGCTGATTCGTGAGAGAGGTACGTTATCGAAGGCGAAGACGTGAACAGTCGTAGACACTCGTCATGAGACTGCGGATTCTTGTTGTGAAAGTAGAGGCCATGCTCAGCGTAGAACTTTGGGTCTAGAGTGAGGTCATGATTTCCTGATGTTCACAGTCAGAGGCTGCTACACTGTCCCATGAGGAGTCATACCAGCGATGACGATTTTGGCCTCAAAGTCCTGCTTCTCCAACCAAGCAACTGTCTTGGCAAGCTGAAAAGAGATCAGCTTCGGTACTTTGTATGACCATCAGGAGCATATGGACCTGAACTACAGACCTCTGCGTGACTCCCTTGGTTGGTCAGATCTCCAGCGTGAATGAGAACATCACCCTTTGGGAGCTTGACCTGGCAATTGTGGGTATCTGAGATACACACAATTCTAGTTCTTCTCTTCATGAAAGCTGCCATGGCGTCGACGGAAATGGAAATCGTTTACTCTAACGTTGAATTGAACCCAAGGATTTGGTTGACTTTGTCTAAACTCAAGAGCCGAAAGTGTAATTGCTAGCGGTTGTGAGTTGTGAGGAATGAGTTTTGATGGAGACCATCAGCCATGCGATTGCGGAGTTGTCTTAGACAAATCTTTGTCTTTTTTCAGAAAATGGAAGACAAGCTCATGTCAAGTGGTTGAGATTTTAACTGTAAGGGAGATTAGTGCAGCTCCGAGACGGGAGCGTCCGTCCAAAGCACGTTTTGAAGTTTCTTTGTCGTCCCTGAGTTGAAATGAGGTTCAACGTCTCGCTTGGACCCGGGAATGCGAGGATGATGTGCAGGCTGCAGCGCAGATGGTGGATCAATGAATGGTGGCTCTCACTCAACACCAAATCAAGGCTGAAGAGTATTATCGCAGCGGATAACGATAACTATCAACGTCAAAGCCCAGACAACGCCGCAGGAATCAACAAGGGATGATGGTTCGGCGTAAAAGCCAGCAAAGAAAAGAATGCTACGTAATTTTAATAGCGAAGGAGGCTGCCATAATGAACCGAGATGTTGGAGAAACAAGTGCCGTTGAGTTCTGTGGGACCGCCTCAAAAGCAGAGTACAGTGCACAGACAGTGTCCCGCTAATGAGCACTAGAAGCACTAAAAGGACCCTAATCGGCAACCTCTTCACCTCGTGGCGGCCAACTTCTTCCCGTCTGTCTCGTCTATTGCTTGTCATTTTTCTTGCTTTTATTCTTTGTTCTCTCGCAATGACTTCATCTTTGGGGATTGGACGGAGATTGTGACGTTTGACAGTTATTGTCTTTCGTTGCTTCTTCCCCCCTTGTACTTAATGAGAAACTTAAAGCTTTCACAAGGCATTGATTCGTAGGTGCTAATACATCCCCTGTCAATTCATCGACAGGGCCAGCTGACAACGTTCCATTCCCAGCGCAACGGGCCAGGCTTTGGGAGGGAAGCTAATCTCGGTATCAACTCATTGAGTTAGGAGAGGCCGATTTCTCCCCATATCGGATGAATTATAATAGCCAGAGGGCGCGATGATTTGTGGCGAGCATGTATCCGTGCCTATTCCCAACGTTGAGTTTCGTTTCTAGTGCATGATGCGTGACCAAGCAGTTCCTTGCTTCACAGGTGAGGAAAAAGCAACAAAAGCCCCGGCCTCATCAAATGAGCCCCTGTCAGTGGCTTCTTGAACCCTGGCGCGGCTTATTCTCATCAGGGGAAACGTTGATTTATTCCCCATCCACTCGCGAGCTTCTCCCTTTTGCCCATTGAGCAAGCAGAATGAAACAACCGGCGGCGGCAACTAAGGGGACCGGGCTTACCGCAGACTGTATCATGGCCTGGGGGTCTTCTATAATTGAACGAATGCTTTTATCTGAGCTTTTCTTTTGTCAATGCTATGGATATCAGTGGATGGTCTGTGTTCATTGTACATGAAGCGTGGCGTAACCATGTCTCCTCGCTCGTATTGTAGGATGCTTTTAAGTTTGTGTGCACCTCCGTAAGTCACCCACCAGAAACGACAAGCAAGCTCTAACCTGCCTCGTCAGAAATGTCTCTCCATCGTTCAAACTCATATCCCATCTGAAGCCACATGAGCCTTTCTCTCTCTCCATCCCTGTCAATTCACAACTGTATTTCCGTCAATGCCCACTTAGAGCTCGCTGATTCCGTACAGGGGGCTTACAGGGGATCTAGCCCGGCTGAGGGGCCGTGCAGGCGCAGGCGCAGGCTTCGTTCAGGTGCTGCCCGCCAACACAGTGTCAATTTTAATCTGCCAGCCTAACCAACCAGCCCCCCTCATGGAAATCTCCCATGGATCATCTTTCTTTGTCTTCTCGCTCTACACTCTCTTCCTCTGCACAGCTCTCTCGGAGCCCGACGCGCCTTCATCGTCCCAGCCATGATATCTCTGTGACGACGATATCTTGATTGTTGGCTGACCCAAAGTCTATTCCATTATTCCACCCACTAAAAGTTATCTTATCGACTTCTCTTCGCCATCTAACCGCCCCTTTATCACCGAATCCTTCGTTACTCTTCCGACCCGCATATGCATCGCCGCTTGCGTCTATGAACAACACCTCTCCTTTAATCGATAGTTGCTACATCGAATTCCGATAGCATTGACAACGATATCATTCGATTTTCTATCATAAACATCCTACAATAAACGCCGTTCGTTTCCCGCCCTCCACGCATCCTCAAATCTCTTATTTCTAGAGGTCGCGGGCGCCATCAATATGGCCACAATGGCACCCGCACCGACCTCAACCGAGAACATTACTCCACCGCGCAGCAGTCATGGTCATTCAGATTCGTGGGGATACAACATGCCCCAGAAGGAGGTACGAAGTGTGGGAGTGGCCACATGATGGCCGCTACTCCAACTTTTGTCAAGGCGAGAATGCTGATGATTTGCCAGGATTTTGATGATGACATGAACGCTGGCACGAACCATGACTACCCTCAAAAGAACCATTTTACTACCCAAAATGGCAACTCGAACTCTTACCACTCAGGCATGGACCGAGTTGGCCGAAAAGTGAATTCGCACGATAATCTTTCGAGTGCCAAACTTCACAACTCTATTGACGGAGCTGGAGCGCGCTACATTAGTGAATCCAAGACTAGTCCCGCTTTGAACGGTAACTCTTGGGGACAGACCTTTGGCCCTCAGACCGAAGACGAATACAGCCGCAATGCCGTACCTATCGACCGAGAAGTGGTAGTTGTCGACGAAGGCTCCAAGTGGATTCACCGCGACAAGCTGGCAAGGATAGAGAGTGAAGAGCTTCAAGCTGCTGGCATTTTTGTTCCGAGAACCCGCAACCACAGCAAACAACGACGAGACCGAAGCCGCAGCGCTATGCGCCGTGGCACTGACGCGTCGGAAAATGGCCCCAGATCCCGAAAGAACTCGACAGCTGTCGAAGGACGAAACCCCGAGATCGCAGGCGAATCGTGGGATTTACGAACCCCGGAAGAGATTGCGGAGGAGGAAAGCAATGCATATTTCACTTCAAACAGCCACAAAGGAGGCTCTCGCATTCCTGTTGCCAAGGTTAGTCCAGCGCCCATATCTGTTGATCGTTTCGAGCGAGCATCGAGGAAAACGAGCGAGAGCCCCGACGATGAACGGATTTTGACAAATGAAAAGACTCGACCTGGAAGCGCGCACATGATGAAGGGATTCGACGCCGCGTCGATCAACAGCAATCACAACAATAGTTTACCCGCACCGAAACGAACCACCACCGACACTTCGCCCAAGAAGGCCGCGACCGGCCCAAGAAAGACGTCTGGTCCCTCGAAGACAGGCACGACAGCGACGGGACGACCTAAGACGAGGTCTGGCTCTATTGGAAACAGTATCTCGACTCGACCTTCGACCCGATCTGGGGAATTGTCACCAGGAAACAAGGCGCCTGAAGGCGACCCTCCATGGATGATCAACTCGTACAAGCCAGATCCTCGACTTCCTCCTGATCAGCAACTCCTCCCAACTGTCGCCCGACGCCTACAACAGGAGAAGTGGGAGAAGGAAGGCAAGTTCGGAGATGTCTATGACAAAGATTTCCGACCGCTCAACGACAATGAGCTCGGCAAATCGGATCAACCTGACCAGGCGGATAAGACTGAGGAGACCGACGAGAAGCAACGAGAAACATCGCCACCAGAGGGCGAGTGGCCGCTCAAGCTGGAGCCTACAAAGAGCCCGACTCAACGCGCAGGCGGATATTCCACTATGCCCAAGATCTCAGACAAGCCCCAGAACAGCCCACTTCCAAGCCCAAGAACACCACTGTCGCCCAATGCACCCAACGCACCTCAAGCACCAGCGCAAGAACAATCGAAGCCGGAACCATCTACTGAACGGCCAGTGCAGCAACACCCGCAACAGCCACAACCTGCTGAAGACGACAGCAAGGGAGGCTGCGGATGCTGTGTGGTCATGTAAAGACTTGGTCTTCACCCAGCGTGCCCATGGTCGACAGAACCACGATTTCGAGGATACCCATTCCCTTCCCTACGTGCCTGACAACACTTACGACGTAACGAATTTCCTTTACAATCTGCTTGCATTCAGCCATTGTGTTAAATCGTATCATACCAACTCAGCCTGCTATCTCTTTAGCGACGCAACTGCCATTCCCTTTGTCACAACTTTAGCGATCCGTTCCACCCCATCCGGACCAAAGATAGCGATCTTGTCACCGAGACACAACTTTACTCGCGGAAAGGCCAAGCATTCACCGACCTGACAGGCTCAAGCGGTAGGCTGTCTGAGATCTGGTGATGTGAGCGATACACGTCTTTCCCGGAGTCCTTCATTATTTGTATTTAATTATCGGCGTTTGAGCTTTTTGTTTTGCGTTTTTGATAGTTGAGTGGTTTTGCCTTTAAAATGGTACTTCTTGTTGTATTCTTGCCAAAGGAGAAGGGGACATGAACTGGAGTGGAATGATAGAAGTGATGGGCCTTGTGTTGGAATTTACCCTGACTTTGAGTGAGTGAAAGTCTGGGTGATGATGGTGTGAGTTAGTTCTAGCGACTGGAACCTGCTCAGTTATCTTGTTATTGGAGATTTTGGAGAGTGAAGTTGAGTGAATCAATAACAAGATGTTAAATTATCAGATGCCGTGCCGTGTTTGTGAATGACCTCGCGCTCTTGTTGTTTGTCTGAGCCTCGAGAGGTATGTGCCAAGAATCAGTACTCATCACGATGTTGCAAAACTCTGTGCCTGGCATGAAGATTGAGCATCTCCAGCTGAATATCAGGCATTCTATATCGAAATAAGTTATTCCAAGGAGATATCACCCAAACATCACCAAGTTACCCCTCAGCTCTGAAGCTTTTTCGGAAAACCCGGTTTCGAAAAACGCCCACAACGTCATCATTACCCTTTGGCTGTACGCGTTTCAATCGGGAGATCGGCACATAAAATCCACGTGAATTCATGCAGTTCTCATTATTAAAACGAAGAATTACCAGGGCATTGCGTACGGATAACGGCATTCCAGAAGCGGGGAATTCGGATCTGATGTGACGCGGTAATGCCCGCGTGTGGAGTTTGTCTTGTTAGTTTGCATCATCGAGATGCTGACGTAGAGTGAGTGAGTGAGTGAGATCTGGGCTTGGGTATGGGATATGTATATATAGATCGGGAGATCTCTTGGGACCTTTCTTGGCATTTAGGATACACTTACATGTTTACACTTGCTTCCGTGTAAGACATCATCAGTGACAATGGTTCATCAGCACGGAGATCATCATAAAATCCCCGCCAAGCACCGGATTCACAAGTAGGACCTACGCTCTCAACCCATCATCTCCATGCACTAACACTCACTCACAGACCCGGAGCATGGCTTCCCGCCGACCATCGCGTGCACAGAGAGTACATGCGCCGCGTCACAAAGCACGCTGACGAGAACCCCAAAGAGCTGGTGCCCGTTCTCCAAGAGTTCAAAGACTTTATTGAGAAAACGCCCCGCGTGTACATGTACTTCATCCAAATGTTTGAGGAGATTCCCCAGAAACACCCGTACCAGAATGATCCTACTGGTACACCTCAACTGAGAGACTATGAGCACATGCTGCAGGTGCTCAATCACATTTTTAGCACAGCGCCAGAGTGGACGGATGCGGCGGAGAGTGTGGGCATGGTAGGCGTGCCCCTTTGTGCCATCTTTGACTATCCTATGGGAACGCCTAGGTGAGTTTGATTAGAGATGAGATGAGAGAGCGACTGCTAATAAAGGTAGTGGCTATGCGGCGTTTTTGGATCCTGATGTGAATCGGATGCTGAAGAAGGTTCTCAACCACTGGGGCAAGTTTCTCAAGGTATGTTAGTCCATACGAGTTACCCCGACAGTTGCACTGACAACGACTAGACACCCAAGTCAGCTGAAGTTCTGGGAGATCACAAACAGGGCTGGTTCGGGCCCGTGGGTCTGAATGACCTCGTCGAGGTCGCCAACAAGCCCAACAAAACGAACTTCAAGTTTGAGGAGGTCTTTGAGTGTGATCCATCAGCCAAATACTACGGCTTCAAGTCCTGGGACGGTAAGCCAAAAGCTTCACCACCATGAACCATAGCTCACAATTGGCATAGACTTTTTTACCCGCAAGGTTCGCGACAGTGCTCGTCCCGTTGCTTCACCAGATGACGACCTCGTCATCGCCAACTGCTGCGAATCACGCGTCTATAACATCGAACGCGACGTGAAACTCCGTGATCGCTTCTTCGCCAAGGGCCAACCTTACTCCATCCTCGACATGCTGGCTCATGATCCTCTCGCTGAGAAATTCGCCGGCGGAACGATCTATCAAGCCTTCCTGTCCGCTCTCTCCTACCACCGCTGGCACACTCCCGTCTCCGGTAAGGTCGTACGTGCCTTCGTCCAAGACGGTACGTATTTCAGCGAGCCCCTATTCGAAGGTGTAGGCGAACCTGGATCGACGGAAATCTCGGCAGCGGGATTATCGCAGAGCCAAGGGTATTTGAGCGCATTGGCAACGAGGGCTATCATTCTGATTGAGGCTGATGAGCCGGCGATCGGACTCCTTGCATTTGTTGGCATTGGCATGGATGAGGTTAGTACGTGTGAGATTACCGTTAAGGAGGGACAGCATGTCAAGAAGGGACAAGAGACAGGTATGTTCCATTTCGGAGGGTCGACGCATTGTGTTATCTTCCGCAAAGGTGTCAAGGTTGAGGGATTCCCTGAAATTGGTAGGGAGGAGAACGTGCCAGTTCGAAGCCAGCTGGCCGTCGTGAAGAAGTAAGACAGCTGCAAAAAGGTAGTTAAAACAGAATGTATACGGTTTATTTATGCTGTCATTATTTATTTCTTCGCATCTTCCTTCATACCAGACTGAACCCAAGCCTTGGACGCACTAGCCTTTGCCTCAAGTTCCTCCTCACTCAGCTTGGCCAGCTCAAACGCGGTGTGGCGCGTAGGAACATGACGGCCGGCTTCGAAACCAGGACGCTCAAGAAGCTTGTAGAGCCACTTCTCGAGGTGAGGGAATTCGGAGAGATCGACACCAGCCCATTCTGTTGGGTGTTAGTAAACGATAGCGGTCGTGCAGGGGAGCAGGGAGACTTACTTGCGCTGGAGACCCAGCCCCAGATGGAAATGTCGGCGATGGTCACTTTGTCGCCGACGATGTAGCCGGATGACGTCTGGGCAAGGTGAGTGTCGAGGGTGCGGTAGAGACGGCGGGTCTCGTTGGTGTAGCGGTTGATGCCATATTCAATCTTCTCAGGAGCGTAGCCTGCGCGTGTCAGTAGGTATCATGAAAGGCACGGGTGAGAACATACGCTTGAAGTGATTGGCCTGTCCCTGCATGGGACCGAGGCCACCCATCTGCCACATGAGCTGCGAATTGTTAGCTATGATCTGACGGTTTGAATGAGAAAACTCACCCAGCTGGTCATCTCCCAATGCTCAGCAGATCCATGAGGGAACGAAAGCTTATGATCCTTATCATAGCGATCAACGAGGTACTGCAACATGGCACCGCTCTCGAAAACGCGGATCTGCTTGCCGTCGAGAGTATCAGTGAGAGCAGGGATGCGACCGTTGGGGTTGATCTTGAGGAACCACTCCTCCTTCTGCTCATTCTCGGTCATCTTGATAGGATACACCTGAGCTCGTCAGTGCTGTACTCATAAGTAAGTGTGGAGAGTGAGAGACTACCTTGTACTCGAGGTTCAGCTCCTCGAGCAGGATAGAGGGTTTGATGCCATTGGGCGTGTTGGTGGTGTAGAGGGTGATGTCGGTCTTGATCTTTTCGGCCATTGTGAAGAGTTGTTTTCCCAATTGGGTGATGCGCGATGTCATTAATTTGAGGGTGTAGATATGAGAATGAGCTTGGATGAGGGGAATGGCACTTTATATGATGATATGAGGTTACAAATACTACACCTGTAGAGCTACGGCATAGTGAGGGGTTCCTTTTTCTGGGGATTGGATGGATTATTCATTGTGCAGCTGGATTTGGCTTGGTAATCCGAAGTTGGTGGAGGTTGAACCCACCTTGGACCAAGGCGCATTGCGCGATTGTTACAGCAGTCTTTGTAATCAGCCCGTCTCCGAATGCTCCATGGGGAAATACTCAAGTTGTCGCTGTATCGATTCTTTATTTATGATCCTGAAATACTCCGGGGGACCCCCTTTACTCTGACGGTAGGAGACCGCCTCTTCTGGTAATTCGCTGCCAGCGTCGGCACTTGGAGAACCACTACGCACGCCAGGGTCATCGATGTCATTGCGCTGAGCTCCGGGCTGTTCGTGGAGCCTCTCCTTTGATTGGCTGACGACAAAGACAGCTTTTTCACAGAATTTCTCAACTTAACATCGACATATTTTTGAATCGAGTATCTAGCTTTTAATACTATGATAAGTCAAAAGCAACCGTAGGAAGACTTCATGCATATATACTGGATCTGGCTGCCGAGGGTTATCTTAACACTGCTTTCTGAGCAGGACACTTGCATGAGACTATTAGTCTATAAACCACTAGAACAATAAAGAGATTCGAAAGAATAAATAAGTTTGCAAAATCCGGGGTAGGCTCTGGGATCAAAGTATCGATGTTTCTTTGAGTTCCCTGGCAGTGCTTTCTGCTAAACCCAAAGTGAGCTTTTATGACCACAGAAAGCTTTAGCATTACGAAACCAATTCTTTGTTTGTCTGCCAATGATTCGAAGTTTAAGCATAGCACAAAAGGGATTTCGTATCACGCTAAAGATGTTGATCAAAACCATCGTAAACTCGTCAAATCCTGAATGTGAGTTCAAACATCTCCGACCTCTGAGTTCCAGAGAGTAAGAGCTTAAATGCATGTCTGTTTATAACAACAACAGTCAACGAGTATTCACCAGATGGGCCCCGGTATCCCTCCACAAGTAGGGGGTCTTCCCCCAACATGCATAACTTTGCCCTTTCTTTCCCCCACAGTGACATATCTTTTGATCAGTTCTCTCGAAGAGGCCGTCAACCGAGAATATATCCTGAGTCGCATCTTTCTTTCGCGGACAACATCATGTCTTCTCGAATTTCTTGCGTCACTGGACGTCCTTTTACCTTCACCAACTTCCCCCCAGAAATCATACACTGCATTATCGACATTATCATGGATTCAAATAGCCTCCGCAAAGAAGAGAGCTGGCAATGGGACTATTGGCCTGAGCATGAACCCGAGCACAGCCCTCTTCAGGTGTATGTGGATGATCTCAACCTGGCAGCTACCTGTAAGCACATCCGCAGGCTCGTGACGAAGCAAATATATATTATAGATGCGAGAGACAACCAGTCGGCAGCCTTGCTAGTATCGGCCAAGCGTAATGGCATTGCTGGCGTCATCCGAGCTCTTCATATGGGAGCTAAAATCCACTCTAATGATGCGACCGAGACGGCCACCTACAACACCACCGGACCAAACGCTATCAAGACTGGCCATCGGGTTCCCTTGCACCTTGACAAATAAGTAACTGCCATTCACTGGACCGCTTTCAACGGGCACTAGGAGATCGTGTCCCTGCTCCTGAATCATGGGACTGGCATCAACCACAGGGTCAGCATCGATACTCGTGAGTGGTTTATCCGTCAGAGGCTGCCGGCTGTTCAGCTATACAATTATTGTACTCCCCTAGATCATTACCCAATCAGTTTCACCAGCAGAGCTGTGGTGGATAATGCATTTTTAGGCCTCAGTTGTTTGGAATCTCCGCAAGCCGTTGACAAGCAATATCGATTCATGAAGTTGGAACAAGGTGCAAATCCTTTATACTTTGCTGTAGAGGGCGGCAACATTGCTATTGCCGAACCTCTCATCCAAGGCTGGGGCTGATTTGACGACCCATACTCGGACAGGGATCAACGTTCTGCATCAGGCAGTGAGCAACGGAGACGTCAGCATGGCAAGATATCTACTTATGGAGGGTGTTGATCCGAATATTACGGATCCATTTGGGAAAACTCCACTCGACTTCATAAACTGCTCCGAAGAGTACATGGTGCTTTCAGCAGTCAAAGTGATCAAGACTCTTGTAGGGCAAGGAGCCGACATCAACATATGGGACCTTCTTTGTAACACACCGCTCCTCACTCATCTGCAAGACTTTGAGCGGAATGATACTATCATCGCAGGGTTTATCCGGCAAGGAGCCCACATATACGAGGGCTTCTACGGTGCTCTAGAAGCGCCTCCCACACGAACTTAACCAGGAGATCTATACCGCCATGGTATCTATCGAATCTGTTGGTCCAGGCTGCGAACCGGTGCCTCTGCCACCTGACCATGACACCGGCATGGAATAGTCTGAGACCCAAGAGGCCATATATTGCCATTTCTAGAAATTCATTCACCAGACAGACACAGTGCCGGAACGTTGGCCGAATTCTCGCCCCAGGAATGGGAGGAATACTGGGAAGAGCGCCCATTCGTCTATGTAGATGCTCCAGTACTGGGAAATCTAATACACAGGAGCCCAATTAACTTCACCTAGAGAAAAAGATACACATAATGAGGGCAATACGAATAATAACTCTGAAAATGGAACCTGTGAAGAAATATTTAACAAGTGGCAGTGATAAAGGAGAGGAAGAGTATGCGATGGCCATGCTAACCGCTAAAAGATTGTCAAATTCTACAAGGCGCATTTAGACCTAATATCGGAGCACGGGAAATAGTGGCGATGAGAAACTTGTCCTTGGCTCCAAAGCATCCTATAATTTCCAAGTGTCGTGCCTTGTGAGCCTGATTATGCCTTGCCAGCACTTCCACAAATGTCTATCCATCTCTCAACCTCAGCCTGTAGTATATCTATCCCTTCATCTACACGCTCCATAAAAGGTTTATGTGCATTCTCCCTCAAGTGGACGTGCCAGACCTCCAAGAGCAACTTGTTGACATTGACCTTCACGGCTCCAGCCTTGATGCAGTCCTGCATAATCTCAGCAGTGAAGTCATTTGTCCCGTGAAGCGCCATGACTACACGGCCACGTATCTGTCTATCGATGGAAGAGAGTCTGGCAAGGTCGAGTTCCGGTCCTTTGGGGCCATAATCTCCGTGAATGTTGCCGACGCTAGGGGCCAGGATGTCTACACCTGCTTTGAGAAAGTCCTCTACCTCCTTTGGAGAAGTATATAGGGCTGTCCCTGTGTTAGCTTCTATTTCTTCGGCAACGAACCAAACATACCTTCAAGATCACCAGTATCGGCAATGCCGTCTTCAACTCCATTGATCCGCCCACTTTCCGCCTCAACAGCGATACCCCGCTCGTGACACAACTTCGTCACTGCAGCGGTCCTAGCAAGGTTTTCCTCATGATCGTAATGGCTCATGTCAACCATGATAGAGTCAAAAGGCAATGTTTTCACAACCTCTTCGATCTGTGAAACATCTTGTGCATGATCCAGATGAAGAGAGAGCGGAACTGTGGCCGATTTAATAGCTGCAGATGCTGCCCAGGTCAGAGTTGGTAGTTGTCTCAGAGTGGAGGGGAATAGAAGGAGAATCAGTGGAGATCGTTTTGCTTCAGCTGCCTTGACTATGGCTGTGAGATGTTCGATATTGTAGCTGAGTATCATGGTTAGCAAGAAGTGCCTAAGATGCCGTGGATGGCAAACCATATTGCTGCCAAGACCCCGTAGTTACCCTTGACAGCATCCTCCAAGATACGCAAGGTTCTGTTTATGTCTCTCCAACTTTCAGTTGATTCTGGCATAGTGAAGTGGTAAATAATGAGTTGCCTTGAGGTCAAAACCATTGGAAGGGGTGACATAGCCATGAGTCAGCGTATCTGGTTTAGTCATCATCCAATGAGGAAATTGGAGCCACTAACTCCTCGTTTGGGAGCGATGTTAACGGCAACAGGACCAAACAAGCTCTGTAGACTTTGGTTTACCCGAATTCGCGCAATCATATAGCATAGAGTAGACGGGTAAGTTTGTGATACGCTTATATGTGGTAAACACTGTATTCATATGTCTTGAGAACGCTGTGGTGGCATCCTGATTAAGGTACCGAGTGAAGATACCGACCGGCAAAGCCTGGTGTTACTGCGAAATGTTTCCACGGCCGAGGCAGTGTGAAAAACTATGGTGCAGAGGCGTTCCGTAATTTATTATGATACATGAGACACGGGGCCCCGTGTTGTTGTGTTCGTGAATCGTATTCCATAGTCCATAGTGCTATCGTTGTTAGAGTGATTTATGTACTTCCATAAACGCGATCTGGGCATCTAGATCAGCCGTCAAGATGATGTAGTTCCTTTACTGCCTGAATAGGTTGAGAGAAGTGTAAGCTGGCATTTGTATCGTGTTAACAGGGTTGTTATTAGCTACCTGAGCTAACTAGGGGCCCATCACCCGTACACTGTTGACCATAACATTCGGGGTTGTAATCGTTTCTAGGAGCCTGTGCCTGAGAGTATCGGGGACCCGAAGCTAATCGGTGGAGGGGAGTTTGCAGTGACGATGTTGCTTGATAATAGTTAGTAAGATGTTAACACGGAAGCGCGTAATGCTTATGAATATTGAAATATTGAAGAAGGTTAGGCTGGGCGAGGTAAGGGAAAGCTGTGTATCTTGGGGAGTGTAAGAGAGATTCTTGTAAAAAGTGGCGATGACCTCAGATGAACAAGTGGATGGTCAAAAAAGAGTTTGGCCAGGGAAAGGTATGTCGAAGAGCCTACTCAGTCGCTATCAGATGGCAGCGACTGAGGGCTCTCGACGGCTTGTAACCTGCTCGAGCTATTACATACTCTGAGCTCAGGGTCAGCCACAAGGTCTCCGAGAAGAAATTTCGCGGGGCGAAGAATTGAGAAATAATATAACATACCTATCTTCAGACACGAGAGAAAGTTCACATAACATATCACCGTATTCAACTTGACGAAGAACCTCGTGTACGCTCGTATTCTGCCGCAGCATATCAAGAATGACATTCGCTTCTTTGTGGTCTCTTGATCGTAACAAATCCACGAGGTTTTGGTAATCCGTCTTTTCAATTTGTAGACGTTCGTAACGCTGTCGTAACTCGTAGTCTTTATTCGTGGGCGCATAACTGCATTCGGAGCCAGCGCGGATGCAGCCTCCACACCGAGGTCGATGGCCATTGCACTACGATAAACAATTAGATGCCAGTTTTGACGCGTATTCGAGAGACTGACTCTGATCTTTCGCTTTCGGCAGGTTTCACAAGCAACCGTGACACCGACCCTTGGATAACGCTGGAGGACAACGCGGGGTGCGGGAACAGGCGGCGGTAGTTCGGCGGCAGGGAGGAGAGGACGTTGATGGCTTTGGCGAAAACCGGTCATTATCCAGATAGTTTCAGGGAGTCGCAGTTCGAGTTTGAGGACGATTGGCACGTTTTGCCCTAAAAGGCATCTGGTTTGGAGAGTAAGGGGGAAACTGCATCAAGCCAAGCATAATTCAACTGCGTGAACGTGAGGTATATTAATGCAGCCCGACAGACTCCTCTGGTAAATCACAGTAAGGGACTTATCCCAGACTGTGCAACCTACTCTTTGCCGCTTACCTCTTGCGGGCATCATTTCAACGTCTGTGAACCATACCAACGACCGCATATCAATCCCAGTCTTTTCTCCAAGGGGTCCATGGAAGCCTGCACCTCCAGCATGATATTTAGAGCAGCCAATAGACTCACCGCGGGCTGTATCCCTCCGATCAAGTTGATTGGGTCCTTCGCTAGTCAAACTGTAAAATGATCGTCATAATAGCCGCATGTCCTAAAAATGTGGCTGGAACCTGACATTATGACTACGAAACGGGCTATACCATACTACCAGGGTCTACATACTTTAGACAGTGAGACATACGAGTAAATGTGATGTATTACTGGTGCAGAGCTTTCGAGAGATGACCGCCAGTGGTCTCTCAGAACACCATGTCGACAGACCGCGGCCGTCAAACGGGACTTGACCGCAAATGGCACCTGCAGCAGACCCCTAGAAATAATAGTCAAATGCGTGAAGTCGTTCTTTACTCTATTGAGGGTGGAAAGACTACAATTTAGGCCATTTATGTGGCGTTGAGCTCCATTTCAGGTCAACAGTCCCACATAGGACCACATAAAAGCAGCACTCTATCCCTGTCAGAATGATGAGAGATATGCAAGGCTCAAAGTATTCTCGACATGAGTCGGGATTTTCCTCTCGTATAATACACAGCTGACCAGCTGAGCACGTACTACTGAGAATATGTAGTGGTGATCTTGCATCGGCTCCTGATTTCAGTCACTGTATCAGGTTTAGGGAAATGACAAAGCAAACCAGCCAACGAATAATTTTATAGTACTACATCAACAAGGACCGTTATGGGCTTGTTTCTTTATATCTAACTTGATATTACCGGTTGACCGTTGTATATCGTCAGTCTAGCCTCACTGATGGTAAAAAATGCCGAATTGTTGCTGGTAGCCAAGGCCTGCCCCTGTCTACAAAATTCAAGTTTACCAAGTCCCTCGCCAAAGCAGAAAAAGAGAAACGGTAATTCTGGCGTCACCGGCACTACGCCGCGCTTTTACCTCTCTTCTCATAAGTCTTGCGACCTTCCTCCTTGAGCCTGGAGTCGTCCGGTCGAGTAAGCTCAACCTGCGGCATTAGGAAAAACGCTAGCACGAACGCTAGGCTTGCGACGCTTGCGCCTATAAGAAATATTATGCGGAATCCTTGTCTGTATGCTGGGATGAGAACTGAGCGAATCTTTTCAGCTTCGCTTGGCGAGACTGTGTCGAGAAATGTCTGAGGGTTGTCGAGCAATGTCTTTGAGTCATGTCTGTCTAGATTTAGGGAGGATAGACAGCCTGATAAGACGTTATTCCTGGAACGATAT
Source organism: Fusarium lyarnte (nom. inval.) (assembly GCA_014898885.1). Classification (NCBI taxonomy): domain Eukaryota; kingdom Fungi; phylum Ascomycota; class Sordariomycetes; order Hypocreales; family Nectriaceae; genus Fusarium; species Fusarium lyarnte (nom. inval.). Next base: position 95,661 of record JAAVUB010000278.1, read on the forward strand.
CAGTGAATGAGTGTCAGAATGGTTTCTTGGTTTGACGTACAGAACTGTGCCGCAAACTGCCAGGCCCAATGTTGCTCCCAGGTTTCTCACAAAGCTATCATGTTGTCAGATTTATCTTGAACATACGTTATAGGTCTGTCACTTACTTGCGAAATGATGTGACAACGGCCATATCACGCCTCTCAACACCAGCTTGCGTAGCAATGAGCGCACTATCACCGTTAGTCAAAGCCCATTCAAACGTCACAGTTTAAACTCACGGCTGCAGCGTATTACCGACGCCCACTCCAATTAGTACCGAATAACCAATTTGTTTCCCAATGCCCGTGGTCTCATCAAGAGTTGACATTAAGCCAAGACCAATGGCCCAGCATAACCAGCCAAACAGGATACACTCACGGTACCGACCGATCCAGTGTACGATGAGTCCGGAGAAAGTACTACTGGCTGTTTGGAGGAGCGTGATGGGGAGAAGCATTACTCCAGATTTGGTAGCGGAGTAACCGTAGACGAGCTGGTAGAAGGAGGGGATATAGTAGACTTGCATGACAAAGTTCCAACCGTTGATAGCCATGGTCAGGCATGCGCCGTTGACGATCTTTGACTTGAATATGTGCACTAATTGTTTGTCAGAGAGTGTTTCCGATTATATGCTGGGAGGTCGTACAGGGTATCAATGGATATCGGGGGCCTTTCCACTGCCAGAGCATGAAAGCAACGGATGCAGCTGTGCCTACTACTATTGTTGCGATAACCTGAACGGAATTCCAGGAGTACTCTTTTCCTCCCCAGGTTAACCCAAGAATAACAACTGTCATTCCAGCCAAGGCGAGAAATATACCCAGAAAGTCAACGGCTTTGAGCTTTCTATTTATCATGTCAGCGGAACCCTAGCATTTCCTTATGAAACTTACAGTCTCCAGTCTCCTTCGACCTTCTTTAAAGGCATGAAGAACAGGACGCAAATGGTTGTCAACAGAGTCAGCGGTAGTTGCATCCTGAAGATCCATCGCCATGAGTCCTTAGAACTCGATGAGAGTGCACCTCCAATGACAGGACCTATGCCATTTGCGAGAGCAACGACGGCACCCTTGAAAGATTGTTAGCCATGATGATACAAGCCTCGCTTAAAGAAAACTCACCAATATCCCTTGATACTTACCCCTCTCTCGCAGAGGGACTACATCGCTCACTATGAGCTGCGCAACGGTCATAAGTCCTCCACCTCCAATACCTGTAAAGGCTCGGAAGATTGTGAGCTGCAGGACAGACTGTGCCAAGGATGACGCCAGTGACCCGACGAAGAAGATTGCAAGGCCCAATAGTAGGATGATCTTACGAGACCAGATATCGGATAACCTTCCATACATGAGTTGTCCAACCGTTGAAGTTCTGTTATTATTAGCATAGTCCCGCACCGATGCTGATTATGCTTACATGAAATATCCACTTGCTATCCACGAGACCTGGGCTGTTGACCCCAGAGCATTTCCGATGATGTATAAACTGGTGGCCAGCATAGTCTGGTCCATCAGTGCCAGCAAATCTACACTCGCACATGCGAGAAATATCTACAGATTAAATTAGCATGACGATGCTATTGTTTTTTTGAGAGTTGAGACTTACTGTGATGATAGCTCTCTTCGGCACATAATTTGTCTGCTCATTGAACTGATGGGTCTTTTCATTGTCTCCTGAATCGACGACAATAGTGTTTGCTGAGCCCACATCACGGCTCATGACCGCGTTAGCATCTGGTTCACGATTCTCTGCCATTGTCTCTTGTGTCACGGCGAACTGGTATTCACAAGCTTCAAGGCGGAAGAAGATGCAGTGATTTCTTCTTTAATTCTGATGATAGAATGGAAGTCGAGGTGAGCAAGTCCCTTTGGGGCGGCGTTCTCCCTTGCTCAAACTTGCTCAGGGATCGGCATTGAGCAACCCTTTTGGTTGAAACAAGGATATTTTCCAGGTACACCGCTTCGACTACCGCTCAACTGCCGTACTGCGTACCTTGAGTGCTATTCCCCCTTACAATTTGATGTTGTTTTTATGTAAACCCAAGTCTCGGAGCCTAATAAAGTTTGGTGCGATTGGCTCTTAAACTGACGCAAAGGTGTCATTGCTAGGGATCGGCAACTAAGGTTGCAACAGCGCGGCTTTTGCGAATGATAATGTTGCAACGGATTAAAGACGGCTCTAAAACACGCCACTATACTTTCTCACACGAGCTAATTGAGCATGTTTGCGAAAATTCGCGAGAAATATGCTCGTTGATGACTCTGAGGCTTTCACGATGCTCGACAGAGTTTCTCACAGGTCATTCTCAACAACAATGATTTTTTAACATAACATAGAAGAAATCTTTTTGAGGAGTTTTCGAGAAGGAAACAAGAAGTCATGGAAAATCTATCAAGGTGTTTCTAGAAGCAATTAATCGACCCCTAAATTATGGATAATATTAAGCATCTCCACCTTGAGCCGCCTTGATGGAAAACTATCAAGGTCCTTCTCTCCCAAGACTGATACAAGCTTGCGGGAATAACCGAGGCTATTGTAAATCACACTCAAAAGAAGGAGTAAAAGTTCCTTGGGCAAGCGATACCTGACCAATTATCTTGGTCGTATGCATCTAATCTCATGAATGGCACCACCCTGATGGTCAATTTCTCGTATGCGCCACTTCAAGTCTTGAGTGCATCATCGAAACAAGCATTAAGACCTTAATGACCTGCTTTAGTAGAGTAGATCTATTATTAATTCGTCAGATTAAATCCATTTAGAGGTGAGATTCTGTCGATCAGAAAGAGATTTCAAGTAAAACACTTCAACGAGCTTCCCTTTGGGACGACTTCACTGGGTGACCCCCATTTTCTCCATCCATGATACTCACTTGATCTGCCGAAGATCTCAAGAAACAACCCATGCACTCTTGTGGATATCAGGTCTTCTGATTGGTATACGGTTACACTCGAGCAAAAGATGCGTTGTTCGGCCAGACATCCCACGCTTCATGCAGAGACAGAGTACAGCCTGCTTTCACGCAATGACCAATTCAAAAAGGCTGGTAAGCGTACAGCCCCTAATTTATATAGCGAGCTAGCACCCAGAAGGTCTGTTGGTTCTACTTCTGTAATCTCCAAGCCATAACCTTATTCCAACATGGCCAGCCCCAACCCCCTCAACGTGTACAAGGGACAAGACTCTATCCAGAAGTACTTCGATCCAGAATCAGCACCGCCGCTACCACTAGTCGAGATTCCTGATTCGCTTAATCCATATCGTCAAGATGGAGTGCGTATCTATGCCAAGATGATGACTATGCATCCTGCGAATAACGTCAAAGCGATGCCAGGTACAGCACCTTGTTTGGGTTTTATATACTTAGCTTACTGAACTATAGCCTTGAACCTTCTTCAAAATTGTGTCGTACCTGGAAAGACAAAGGCCGTTGTTGAGTATAGCTCAGGATCGACTGTCCTGTCGATGTCCTTAATCTCTCGAGCTATTCATGGAGTCGATGATGTCCGAGCGTTCTTGAGTAACAAAACGAGCTCAACGAAGCTTAGACTCATGCAGTTCTTTGGAATTGACATGTGAGTTAACAGAGCACCGATGAATATTCAAACACGCCTCATTTTAACGCACCGTACCTAGTACACTATTCGGCGGCCCATCCCAGCCAGAGCCTCTCGACGAACGCGGTGGTATCAGAGCAGCGCAAAGGCTCGCTCAAGAGTCAGATGCAACTATCATCAACCCCAACCAATATGAGAACGATCTCGTAGGTCTCCATCGACTCTCAACATAAAGCTAGCATTAACATCAGGAAAGAACTGGAATGCCCATGTCAAGTGGACAGGTCCGCAAATCCATAAGCAGTTGCCTGAGATCAACATCATCTGTGCTGGCATGGGGACCTCAGGTACGCCAACATACTCTCTTATGAAGTATGGCAACTAATGAGAGATAGGAACTATGACTGGATTAGGCACATATTTTAAAGATGCAAAGCCTACAGTATATCGACTTGGGTCAGTCAAAACGCCATTGGCATGATGAAATCCGTCAATGCTAACTACATTCAGTGTTTGCACAGCACCTGGCGACAGAGTCCCCGGTCCCCGATCCTTCGCTCTTATGGCTCCCGTACAGTTTCCCTGGAAGCGAGCAGTCGATCATATCGAAGAAGTCGACTCTCACAACTCTTTCTCCCTATCGCTAGATCTCTGCCGAAACGGCATCGTCTGTGGACCGTCTTCAGGTTTCAACCTCAAGGGTCTGTACCAGCTTATAGAAAAGCGCAAGGCTGAAGGGACTCTGCCAGGCCTGGCTGGACCAGATGGGACTATTAATTGTGTGTTCTTGTGCTGTGACCTACCTTATCAGTATATCAATGAGTATTTTGACAAGCTTGGAGAGAGCTACTTCCCCTCCATCAAGAACGAAGTAAGTCTAATCTGTCAAGAGTTTCAGTGGAAACTAACACTATCACAGGACCTCTTGAAAGTTGACTTGTATCGATATGATGAAAAATGGGAGAGATCAGCATCCGAGGCCCTCGATGCTTTCTTCGACGTTGACAGAGGAGCACTTCTCGATATGGTTCTTACCGATCCTAAGATTGGATCTGTCAATACTGTCGACTTACAAAGCATTCTGAGATCCAAACAAGACACTACGATAGTCGATCTACGCCAATCTGACGACTTCAGCATGTTCCATCTACCAGGTGCTGTCAATATGCCTTTTGTCCAAGACGGCACCCCAAGCCCATTCACTGATGCCAAGCTATTGGAATCATTATGGAAGAACCTTGAAAGGGCTTTCAAGGCCCCGGGAGAAGAACTACAGTCGCTTCTCAATGGAAGACGAGTTCTTCTTACATGTTATGATGGCGATAGTGCTCGAGTTGCAACCAGTGTCTTGAGGGCGAAGGGATACGAGGCAGATAGCATCAGAGGTGGATTTCAGGCGTTGAACAAGATGAGACAGAGCTCAAATCAAACCCCTGTGGCTGGGTCTAGAGAATCATCGCCTTGGGTGGATTTGAGCCAGGATGCACTGAGTGTTGGCGCGTCACAGTCTGCCCGCGTTTCGCTATAGAGTTCTTTGCATGCTTGGCCGAGGATACCTAATATAGATACTTAAGGATAGCATACGAAGGATTATGTAACTGAGTTTGGATATCCCGCGCACTGGTTAATATTGTCAATCATGTGTAGTCTAAGAGATTCTAGCCTCTTTAGCAATTCGTTAGGGTGACACGAATAATCTTACAATACATGCATGGTCCCATTGTCTAAGTGCTATGTTTCAAAGGCATGCATGTATTAAGTGAAAGCCTCGTCACTCCGGAGATCATGTCGCGAGAAGTCTAGCTCACTCCCCAGGCCCCAAGAACATTCTTCCTTCCCTCACGCTTTGCCTTGCGACTTCCATTCTCCAACTTTCTAACTCTATTCACGATCAATCCAACAGAGATCGGCCCAATGATCGTACAGAGTGTAATAGCCCAGGTGACAATCAGAAAAATCTCAGAGGACTGGCCATCCGGTGTTGCACCAAAGATACCCTTGCTTTCAGCCAGTGCCGAAATCAGATATCCAATCTCACCTCGGGCTACCATGCCGATACCAACGATACATGCTGGATACAGAGACAAGGCTTTCTCGGGTTTCGGTGTCGAGTTACGCACTTGTGGAGACGTCTGAGATGTATCTGTGTTAGCGATGGGTTCTAGAGGGACAGCATCATGTCCTTCTCCTTCCTGCGCCGCACTAGATCCTTCGCGAGGTGACAAATTGTCTGCGCATTGGGCACCAGGGACCAATCCTATAGAAGTCTTTTTGAGCTTGGGCATAAGTTTCTGAGCAAGCTGTACAAGAGTCGGGAAAGGATTTGTAAAAGACATAAGCCAAAGACCACAGGCAAGTTTAGCAAATATCATAAGGATGGTGTAGATCACTCCGCGCCAAACGATGGGACCTGTGAATAGCTTTGTGATGGGGACGGAGAACCCGATAGATGCCTGCCTCCAGTTAGATGTTTTCAGAGATGGGCTGGAAGTTGGGAAACTTACGAAGAAGAAAGGCTTGAGAATGCGTTGAAGGGCAGTTTCATAGTAGTGATGAAAGATCTCGGCACCCGATCCACCTATCATGATCCTTGGGAGAACCCTGATCTCTGGAGCCGGCTCTTGGGTAGCGGACTCTCCAGTAACCACACTTTCTCCCATGGCTTCAGTCGAATTGGTAATGGCCTCTTGAACTTCTAGATGAGGAACATCGGAATCCCACCAACTGATACTTGCACCAGCTATGTAAGCAGCCAAAAGGCTCGAAGTGCCTGCAAAAGTCGCACCAACGACTATACCAAGCAGGTATGTGGTATGAATAACAAAGGCAGTCTGGCTCATACCGAGAACCTTTGAAATTTCAGAAGTCGGGTTGGCCTGTCGAAAAGCATTGAGTCGAACAGTAAGAGGTAGAACCATGAATCTACAAAGCACAGGAATGATGATCGCAAAACCAAGAGAAACGACGATTGGCCTGACAACAGTGACAGCATCGAATGCATCACCACCAAGGTTTGAAATAACCTGGACCATTATAAGGCCTATGACATCATCCATCATGGCAGCACTTGTCAAAACAACGCCGAGACGCGTTGCAGAAAGACCGCTTGTGCCGAGGATAGTAAACGTCGTACCGAGACTGGTAGAGCATAATGCGGCACCAGCAGCAAAGGCCTGTAATGGGGTCGCGTTTAACATGGGCATAACTGCAAAAGAGAGACCGATTGGAAGAACAATTCCAGTCATAGCCACGATGGATGAAAGACCAAGATTAGCCTCGAGAGATCTAAAAGATGTTGACAGACCGCCTATAGCACAAATTAGAAACATTTCCGTGTATCAAATGTACCCAAGTTACCCTCAAAGACTAGAAGGATGAGCCCAAGGTATCCAAGCTGTACTATAGCATCTTCAACCTCCCGGGAGAGCCATTTTGCACCTGGTGTTCCCCAAGCTATACCTAGCGCTATTTGGCCAATTAGACCGCAATATGCTATTTTATCAAGGCCATAATTAATTAAACTCAAAAGAAGAAGAAAGCTTGAAAGAATTGAAATTACGGTTATAGAAGGCTCGTGGTATGGAAGTGAAGCTTCCATTTTGCGGAAGATGATGTTGGTTGCATCTTGTTAATCTGGAGTTGAACTTCAAAGCAGGTTTAGATAAGTCGGAGTTTTAATTCTCCGAGTCGGCTCGGGAATAAGACATGCAAGATGCCATAATCTACGGAGCAAAGTACACGTGCTCTCAACCATACCATAAATTCAATTCACGAACTACTATCTTTAACAGCTATATGGTTCATTTAACGAAAACATGTGAATTATTTGTGCGGTCTTCTCTTTCTAACATGTCTTTTCGTCACATCGTCTCATACCTCTGCTATCCTAACCAATCGCATGATTAGGCAGATGTCGCATTGCGAGTCAATATCCCTGAATGCCAGGGCAAACCAAGGCATGCATTCCTTTACAGGGGTGAGGGATGTTGGTCGACTCTGGGTAATTTATACTTTCTTCCCCTGGCGTTTTAGCCGAACATCGTTCGTGCCTTGCACTCACAATTTTAGCTCCCTGAATTCCAAGTCTACAAATTAAAGAAGGACTCGTCGTTCGGACATGAATATGAACAGTGTAATTAGTTAGTTTCTATGTACGGATAAACGATCTCATTTTATACAATTGTCCTATCCTTGGCTGTTACATCGAGACTAACAAGCTCGACATCGCTTCTGTTGCTCTTCTTATCACTCCAGCCTGCAGCGAGATCCGGTGAATGTGATCCTGTCCATGGGCCAGGGCCGGGGTCCCCTTCTAGAGATGGTGTTTCGTCGATCTCTTCGAAGCCACTTTGTGCTGCTCTGCGAACGGGTGCGCCGGAGGAGTTATTTGGTCTGCCTGATGTGTTGTAGTTGTAGTCGTATTTGGAACCCTTTCTGCGGAGATATGGTCGAAGAGCTGGAAGGCAGGCGATTATGAGGCCGATGAAAACATCGAGTCCACTCCAGAGCTCTATGACTTGTTAGATAAGCTTTACTGGAAGGATGATACAACTCACCAATCGTTGTGATGGAGCGGAAGTCTCCGACGTTTGTGAGTTGAATCGTCAAGAAGCGCGTGAGCGAGAATGCCATGTCGATTATGCCGAGAAGGAAAACAGAGTAGACACCAATCTTGACCCTCTTCCGCATGTTGAGCTTATACAGTACTAGCCATGGAAGAGCAAAGACTGCACAGTTATTAGTATCAGTGAGACTCAACATATTGGGATGACTTACGCAGAAGACTCCCAGCAAAATGCAGCGCCCAAGCAACCTGAAATGTAGTGACCAAGGCAAAGTCATCACAGAAAGGCTCTGGTCCCAAGATAGACCTGCATATGAGTTAGATGAGTTGAGGAAGAACGACATACATGACGTACCAGTTTCGTTTAATCGGGAAGCAGAGGAATAGCTGCAGGCATAGTGACACGATCAATGCGCATGCACAATAACCAACTACACTCCAGAGAACAATCCGTCTCTTGATCATGAACGGTGGGAACAGCTGGAGATACACGACGAGGAGTGATGCCTTGCAGAGGTAGAAGGTCACGAAGAAGGGAATGACACTAGCCCACATGTACTATAATACCGTCAGCATCATGTTGTTTTGGTTCGTGTTGATGATACTCACTCGCAGCACTCTCGATAGCTTCTCTGGCGGAACGTCCCAATTAACAAGGGTGTAGTTGATCTCGGGCTTCAACACATCCTCCTTCATGTAAATGATGTCGAATGACGCCGTAGCAAATGCCGATATCCATGCTGCAATTCTCAACCAATCTGCAGCGACGAGCCTTTGCTTTTGTATGACGAGCCGTAGGTAGATTCGAGCACCGATGATGACAGCAGCCAGCGAAATAAGGCTGAAGTTCACTGCCTAAATTGATGGGTCAGAGGCTAATTCAGTGGGTTCATTTGGTGGACTCGTACTTACCAGCACAGCGGCGCCAGACGGCGCAGAGACCATTGTGAGGCTCCAGACGAAATTACAGCATTAAACAGGAATGAAAAAAAGAAAACAATTACAGAGCGTTTATGCTTTCGTTCGGACCATGCAATCCTATGCAATGTAACAGAGTAGACGAAAACGCAGATTGATCGTCGCGAAAGGTGCTGGGGGGTTATGACGATAAAAGCCCTGAACAAAGCTGGGGATATCAGCCCAAGGTTAGCCCCGGCAATCATGGACTGACGGAAATCCCCCCCCGTTTTTTGAGCTTGGCTGTAAGCTTATCAAGTGGCGCCGCTAGAGGCTTCAGGCTGAACATTTAGAGTTCACGCTACGGGCCACCTCACTTGAACTGGAATCTCGTTACGTGACGAGCTTAACGCATCTCAACTCGACTTAAGCCCTGTTCAGTGGAGAAAAGTCGCACCATCGGCTTTAGTCGAGACTCGCGGTGGAGGTGAGATGTTGGAAAGCCTTCATTCCGAAGGGTGAGTAGGGCTGAGACGGGACGAGAAAAGGATCGACCTGATGTGATGTTGATCATACACGTTTATTGCCAAGAATCTGTAGGAGTCGTGGATCTAGCCACAACTGATGCGAAAAAGTGCATAACCAACAGAGCTGAAAAGAAACTCTGATTAATCAAGCCATATCATGAGAGGGACACTCCTATTTTTTGACGATTTGTATCAGCAAAAGCGTCATTTTGCAAAGTCCCCACGGACAATCAATGTCTCATTATCGGAACTCTTGCTGGCCCTTTTCCGACTAAAGCGAACAGATGGTCTAACCAGAATTCCCTACCCCTTGCTCACAGCTGCAATATCGCCAGCTCGTTTCTGGGCTGCTATCACCAACAAATGTCATGGGATTCTGCGTTAGTGTGTTCCAGAACTGGGATAGACCGATAGGCGGATGTAACGGATCCTACCCGTTGATGCAGATATGCGCTGGGTCCTCCTTGTTAATATTGGCTGACAATCGCATGCGCACCAACAGTCTTCCTGTACCTCCGATAGGCCCGCAACCATGAACGAGAGCAGCCATTTCGCGTACCTGTTGGTTCTGCAGGTGAATCCTTGTGATCGACTGCAGTCAGCCGATAGATTCTGTAGCGGAACAAGGGAGTTGACTCGATCTTAATTTTGCTTTGTCCTTCGAGACTCTGCAGCCAAGAAGACTATTGTTACCCTTGGATCCAGCTTATCAGCTCACGTTTGTAAATTGCTTCAATTACGGTGTATTAAAAGATTTATATGTAATGTAGTGACTCGTGTACATGTCCTGTCAGTCAATCTTCCTAACTCGGACCTAATGCTTATGAACGCAAGTGCCGCGCTTTCGAAGCTTGGCCGCATCGGCCTTGGCTCTCTCTGACAGCGCGTTGGCGTTAAAGCCGCCGATAGTTCGACGGGCGAGCCTAGCGCTGGTCTTGTCGTCGTTCGGGAACTTGGCCTTGACACCAAAGTTCTGTCCGTCAGCCACATAGACCACCTCACCGCCGACCATGGTAAGGAGGACCTTCTGGCGACCGAGTTTGGACTCGGGGACCTTGAAGAAGTTGTTTTCGAGGATGATGATGTCTGCGAGCTTGCCGACTTCGAGAGAGCCGATCTGCTTGTCGGCGCGGAGGAAACGGGCGCCGTTGATGGTGATGGATTGAAGAGCGGACGTGCGGGAGATTCCGTTACCGGGGAACTTGCCGTCAAAGGGAGGGCCTTGGGATGCGGGGGAGTTGGGGTTCTGAGGATCACCGGAGCGGGTTACGGCGACCTTGAGTGCGAGGAATTCGTCGAGAGGGTCAATCTGTTTCTGTTAGACATGTCTCAGATGTGGAAAATGGCGAAACTTACAGGCCAATCGCTTCCATAAACAAGAGGCCGACCCGCCTTCTCAATCTCAGCCCAAGCCTGAAGGTTGTCCTTTCGGTAGTCGGCAAGAGACTTAAACGTGTTGGGGATGTAGAATGAGCTGAGCTGTGCCCACTGGTAACTGACAATAGGATCGACTTTGAGCTTAGCAAAGCGAGGCCAGTCCTTCTCGTGTGACAACTCATCGTGAGCGAGACCGAGACGGAAGTCCTTGCGGGGGTACTTCTTGCGGAACGACTCAGCAGCATTGAGACCAACACGGACAGCAAGATCGCCGTCGACGTGTAATTGAGCGTCAAAGCCAGCAAGGAAGAGAAGCTCGAGGGTCTTAGTGAGAACAGCGGGGTTCCAGTAAGGGTCATTCAGAGACTTCTTATCGGGAGCCCATTTACCATCGAGGTTGGAGCTGTTGACAGGTGCCCAGTAGGGATCAATCAGAGCAGCGGTGTTGGCAGGATAAGTGATGACACCGTCGATGAAGGCCTTGATCGTCTGCCACTTGAGTGTAGGTTTGGGACCAATGGCCTTGTTATCGTGCCAAGGAGTAAGCTTCTTGACGACGCTGTTGACGAGCGCTGGGACACCGTCAATCGACTTGGGCGCTTCAATGCGATAGTCGAAGTACGCGCGCGCAGAAAGACCATCCTCAGCCTTGATGGTGCTGAAGAGAGTGTGGTGCTCCTCGCCAGCAGCGGCTTCCTGGAAGGTAGTGATGCCAGCCTCACGAAGAAGCTTGAGAGCAGCGCGACCAGCCTGGACGTTCTCCTCGGCGGTGGGAGGAGGAGGACCAGCGAGAAGGGCTGAAGCGCCATCTGAGAGAGCACCCGAGGGCTCTTGGCTACCAGGAAGACGAACAATCTTGCCATCGGAAGGGTCCTTGGTGCTGGAGTCGATTTCGGAGAGTTCAAGGGCGCGTGAATTGGCGAGAACGGTATGGTAGTCGCTGGAGCGGATGATGATGGGTCGCTTGGTGTTGAGCTTGTCAAGCTGCTTCTTTCCAACATTTCCGCTCTTCTCAACAAGACCAGCATAGTCCATGTTGACAACCTCAAGCCAGTCATCATCCGTCTTGCCAGTCTCGCCATCAATGCAACCCTGGATGTGCTCTAGAACATCCTCAATTGGCAGCGTTTGGTAGCTCAAGTCGCACTTGAGAAGAAACAGACCACCAGAGAGAACGTGCATGTGCGAGTCGACAAGACCCGGCATGGCCATCTTTCCCTTGAGATCAATGACCTTTGTGTTCTTGCCAATGTACTTGTCGGCAGATTTCTTGCTGCCCACATACTCAATCTTTCCGCCGCGCACGGCGAGAGCAGATGCATGTCCATTGGACGGGCACATGGTGTAGATCTCGCCATTGACGAAGACTACATCTGCAGGCTTGACGACGGGCTTTACAGCGCTCGCCGTAGCGAGAAGCGCGCTGACGCAAAGAGTGAGAAGACCACGAGCCATGATTGAAGATGTCGATGATGGTGATCCCCTTCAATTGAGCCTGACATGAGCGACGCAAGATTGGTATAAGTACATTACCCAATGGTCCCTGCACTACAAGCTAACATGGGTGTCTCCCAGCGGAGAGTTCGGCTAGAAGACCACTGTAATATTCCATGTCCAAAGAGGGTCAGAAGGCCGAATTCCATGGTGCAGGGACTGTGGGAGATCGTGGTGATTCTGGCGGCTGCATCGCCTGTAAATGGTTAAGCCCAGCGGGTGCCTCCCCCCAAGCGGATAAGTGGACACCAACAGATCATAGTGAGTAATGAATCTATAATAGTAAATTCACTACAGGGTCTAAATCCCTCACAAACTATTGATTGTTCATCCCACTGCCTCTTCGTGATTCGCTACATTGTTTACGACGATATCTTGGTGCTGGTGGGATACTGATGTTGCGATTCTTTACCTACGAACAGCATAGTCGTATACGATATGATTTCTGTGGCGAAAGCTCCCACGGGTCTAGATTTGAAGACTAGACGTTTGCGAGTACGATCTGTCGTGAGGCGATTGCAAAGTTTTGAGTTACATCTAAGGTTAACTCATAAGTTAAGGTTGCGGGTCCGTAGATCCACGTGAGTGACACTCGTAATACGACATCACTATGATTAACTTTCTCACACGCTATTAACAGCTACAAATACGGCTCTAGATATAAACAAAGTTCATATACAATACCATCGCGCCTCTATTAGCCCGAAACACCATCATTATAAGTACCAACTAATCGCAATTTGCAGATCCTATCCCATCAAAGTCTCATACCCATTCTCCATCATGACATCCATCCAATACACATCCTGCTTCTCCTCGTCCATGCAAGACCACGTCTTTTTGACAAGCGTCAACATTTGGCGAATAGGCTTTGCCGCTAAAATATTTTCAAAAGCAGAAAGACGTGAGATGATAGTTTTTCTGGCTTGCAATACATCAAGACCACCCAGGGGCACTCTGAACCTTGTACTAGTTGCGATGCTTGCCACGGGAGGTTGTTGTAAATTCGAGATCCCGCAGTACGATCTATTCAAAGACATCTCGCTGCAGATACTCACGAATAGCAGTGGTTGAATAGAACGGCTTCTAGATGTAGTTGGGATATCTTTTACCAGGTCCAGCACATGAAGAGCTAGACACGTCAACCACGTATCTGCCAGTGTCCTATCATCCGGGTAGTTGCTCGCAGCATCTGGAGACCCTGACTGGAACGCTGGGTTGGTTGGGCTTCCGGATTGTATGTAAGGCACCAGAAGATCGGGAAAGTTGCGATACAACTGAAGCAAGCCCGTACATCTATAAGCTTCAGCAATACTGACCAGATGGTTTGCCGGAGTCATGTCGTCGCCAGCATCGACAATGTCGTTCTCTGTAGGTAGTCGAATTGCGCACAACTCAGAATGCAGCTGTTCCGAGACAAGCATGGCTTCTTGAGCACGCTGGATATCCTCCTGAGAAACAAACCGCCGGGAGCGGATCCTCTTACGTTCCTTTCGTACAAGGCTTCCAACTTTGGCAACGAGTTCTTGAACTTCGATGCCAATTCCTGTCTGCGGGTGAGGCATACGCGGTTCTTGCAAGTCAAGACATTCTGGAGGTACTGGTTGAGGCTGAACATGTCTTGTGCTTGAATCCACATCTGTGACGAAGGAAAGTAGCATTTTCCAGTAAACGAGAGAGTTGTAGAAGAAAAATTCTTTCTTCTTGTCGGCGATTGCTAGGGCGTCACCACGGGCCTCAGCGGACTGGACCATTCGGGATAAAACGTCGAATTGCCGTTGGCCAAGACTACTGGGATCATGCCACGAAAGACTCATGCCCAACATGACTAAAGCTAGTAAAGATGAGGTCTCAAGTTGAGCAATCTTGGCTTCCCGGGATAGACAGATCATGGCTTGATCTCGAAGCTGACGACCGACTGGGGTGAAATTCGGTGATACTTCGGATAGACAAGCAGCTGCCATGCTTTGGGTAATGTAGTAAAGTGATTGAGATCCGGACCACATATTCGAGATGGTCGTTCGGTATGGGTTCATTGGGCTGTCATAGCAAGACATCATTCCGCAAACCTCTTTGAAATAGTACTCTACCAAGACAGACGAATAGTCTTGAAGGGCATGCGCCAAAGGCATCTCGCCAACAGTCTCGACGATTTGGTTTTGAGGCTCCTGTCTAGTCAAGGCCTGTGAGGTCGATTGTGCTGGTGGAATCTGCTGTGTCGGACTAATGGTAGTGACAGGCCAAAGTCTCTCATCTGTGGACCCTTGACCTATGGTATCAGGTGTCTGTCCAAGCGCCTGTTCCGGATATAGGTGCAACACATCATCCGGGAATTGCATGAGAGGCAAAGCTGTATTTAGCGTTTCCTGGCCTTGCGTATCGACACACCCGGAATTCATGGCATCGTTGAGCTGGTCCATAAGTTCAGGGTCATAGAAATTGTTAACAAACTGCTCAGCCGGCTGAGTCTGATAAGGCACATATGCCGAGCTCGGCTGCGGCTCAGCAGTGACATCGCTCCGAGGGGTTTCCGCGACATCCTTCGGAGACTTGGATCCAGCTTTCCATCGCAGCGGCTTTTGATACCCAGGACATGGGATACCCAGTCTCACACAGCGCGAACACGCAGGCTTGGATTCATCGCATTTGAGCTATTTAGGGGTCAGGCAGGGCTCGGATGAGCGGGAGGGGTAGCCATACTCTCTTGGACTTGCAGACGGCACAGCCAGTGCGTGATCTGGTGATTGTTTTTGGTGCTGGTGCGTATGATGAGGACAACATGACGACCCGTTTGGATGTATCCGCGTTGATGAGTGGAGATGGCAAGGTGCAGATAGATGGAGTGATGTGGAGTTAAGAGGGGCTGTCGTCACGTGACGGTCTTAGTGTCCGGACATAGGACTCGGCTTCAGCCTCGAGGTAACATTCCAGAGTGTAAACCATTGTGAACTATAATGCTCTGAACTAATTCCTATTGATGCTGTCTATGAATGATGGGTTAGTTTCGCGACCCATAGTACTGGAAAACAACATATATGTTTCGTGATGAACTACTAGTTCCAAAGTGGAACTCAGTGTAGATATATCCGTCCGTCGCTTAAATCTCCAAGACATCTCGGCTTTCCCAAGCAAACCTGTCTCATGATAATATTACTAAAATCATACACTCCCTGATATAGAATTCCTTCTCTTATCTTGTACATCTCTTTTCACGTCCGATCCGAAGCAATGGATAATATTCCCAAGGAAACCGCCATCGCATATCGGCCCTGAGACTCACGATGCTCCACCAATCCTTACCAAACCTGGTATTAATTAGAGAAGGAAATCGACACCATAAACGGAAGTCCTAAGCAAATGCTATGCTATGGCTACGGCACAGGATCACGGCTACTGTCACCTGGCCTTGGGTATCTGAAGACATGTTTGCCGAGGGGCCCAGGTTTTACTTGACCTATCTTTTACCAAAGGTGCCCGCGCTTTGATGTTTCTCCAGCATCGAAATCTTATCAATCATGGCTGTTACTATACCAAGTCCTTCTTTCAAGGTGGCTCTTGTACAGATGAAGCCAAAGGTCAGCCACCAACATACAATCCTTTTATTTGACTGACACTTACATGCTGTAAAGCCCCTTGATGCTGAACATAACTTTGCACATGCTGTCGAGCAGATCCGTGTCGCTGCTGATGAGGGTGCTGCACTAGCGGTACTGCCAGAATACCATCTTACAGGATGGGTCCCCGAAGAGCCATCTTTCGCACTCACCCCCGAGGATGCTGGCAAATATCGAAAGAAATACCAAGACCTCGCTGCCGAACTTCATATCAATATCTGTGCTGGAACATTTGTTTCCCAAGCCCCTAAACTTGATGGCCAAGAAAATGCTGATGCCCGACCCACATTGTTGAATACGTCGGACTTCATCGATCATAATGGAAACCTCCTCGGCACTTACACAAAGACGAACCTCTGGATACCAGAGCGACATACGTTAACGTCCTTTGTCGATCATGCTAGAAATATCTCGAAAGATGATTACGCTGCTCCCAATCCCCATCAAGTCATCGACACCCCTCTCGGCCGAGTCGGCATCCTCGTCTGCTGGGATCTTGCCTTCCCAGAAGCCTTCAGACAGCTCGTTCTTGCGGGTGCTAAGATCATTATAATTCCCTCCTACTGGACGGCGCTTGATATGTGTAAGGATGGTCTTGCATATAACGCCGACTGCGAGAGGATGTTCATACAGTCTGCCCTTGTGACCAGGGCGTTCGAGAACACCGCCGCTGTTATTTATTGCAATGCTGGTGGACCGGCGGCAGAAGGTTTCTTTGGCTGTAGTCAAGTTGCACTACCTATTGTTGGAACGGTGCCTGGGAGCTTTACTGATGGCGAGGAGGCTATGCGTATCTTGGATGTCGACATGAGGACGGTGGATATCGCGGAACGTAATTACCAGATCCGACAGGACTTGGCCAGGGAGGACTGGCATTATGGTTACTTCAAGAACACGGTCGCTAGGCTATAGGATGTAATACTTGATACTTATTTAGTGCGTTAATATCAGCTGTGTCTCAACCCCTCACGCCTGTACCAAGCCGACACCTACAAACCAGAGATTCTGTAGATGAAGTCAACTTCTCCATGTAAGCAATCACCCGCTGACAAATTTACTGAGAATTACTACTCGAAAGATCAAACCTGCTCTTGTTACATGCTTGTCACTGAAAGCCAAGCCGACTGCAACGGTCGTTTCATAGCTCAAAATAAGGTTGTAAAATATTACAGTCTGCCCATGTCGCGATAACCTCGAGCAAGATACAGCTTTTTAATAGGATGACAAAATCCCACGCTCCTTGACTAAACCAATACCAATACATCAGATCGCTTCCCAGTATTCCTAGCATCGCTATACAGTAATCTCGCGAAGTTCGATTATTCCTCGTGCTTGGAGATTGAGCTAGAGGAAACTTCTTTAGGGCCCTTCTGTGACACTGTATCTGTCACGGGCAATTCTTCCCCCAGAATGCACTCAAGCTTGGGTCCCTCGTAAGACTTTCTCTTTCCCAGCCAAAGAGCTGCTACAAACACGATGAAGATACCCAATACTGCAATCACGTAGTCTAAATTTGTTAGCTTCTGGCTAACTTGTTTGCCTGGGTTGACTTACTCATGGTTGATACGTTGACGGGTATTGCAGGAGGGAAGCAAAAGAACTGTTGAAGAGATATCAGCATCAGGCTTCAAATTCGTCAAAGCGTGATACTTACGACAGAGGTCACAGCCACAAAGATGACGGCTGTGTAGTTCGCGATGTAGCCTCTGACCCGGCCGAGAGAAAACTCAGGAGGTTGCGAAAGCACCATTTGTCGACCTCGAATCAGAAGGATAAGCACAGGGGCTGCGTATGAGAGATTTAGGAATAGCGTGCAGCTTGCGATGTAAGCATTGAAAGCAACCTCGGGGCCTTTGGGTACGTTAGTGGTAAGAAGCAAATGGTTCAGAAGAGAAACATACCCAGGTAAAGAAGCCCGAAGAGAAGGTTGAAAATAGCCTGCACGACAATAGCTCGAACAGGGACGTTGAGCTTGGGGTGAAGGTGTGAGAGACTGCCATAGTTAGCTATGTTTGTACGGGGAATGGAGATAGGATGCTTACTATCTGGAAAAAGGAGTACCACCGTCTCGTGCCATGGCCCAAATAAGACGACTGCCGGAGGTAACACAACCGTTGGCACCGTTGACGAAACACAATGCAACGGCAACAGTGAGTACGGTTGCAGCAGCTCGGCTGTTGGTCGCTTGCAGTATCATCTCTGTAAGAGGGCTTTGTGTAGGCGATGCGAGCAGCAGATCAAGGTCGACGAAGCAAAATAGCATGACGATGATGAAGAATATTCCGCTGGGGACAGTTAGAGGGAGAATCTTAGGGGGTTGGTCAAAACTTACGTCACGCCTCCAACCAAGACTGCGGCAACCATGGCTTGGGGGGCATCCTTGGATGGCCGAGGCATTTCTTCAGTCATATGTGCCACAGCATCCCAACTTCAGCATGTCAGCTATGCCTGGTAGAAATCGGTGCACTACTTACCCAATGAAGCTCAGAGCTGACTGTAACAGTCCAAGCATCCAAGCCGTGCCATCACTCCATCCAGTGGTATTGGAGAAGTTGGTGAAGACGAACTCGGCGTCAGTCTTTGGAGAGGTAGCGAGAAGGACGATGCTGATGACGACGACACTGAGTAAAGACCAGTACACTAAGAAAGGTCAGTTTAAATAGGGGCGCATCTGTAGCTCGACTTACAAGCGCCTTCGTTCCATCGGTTCAGGATGGGATAGCCAAAGATGTTGAGGAACACGCCAACGATAGACACAGCGACGAACATCAAATACGTACTCCATTGGGTAATTTCGTAGCTACCCCCAGAGCCAACGACAGCAGCCGCAGCAAGGAATCGAGCTTATAACATGTAAGCAGGGGTTTTCTTGGCGAGGATAATTATTTACCTCCGAAGTAAGCTGCAGTTGTGTTGAGAGTCAACCAGCCAGCAATATTTGTCCATCCGACGAGGAAGCTCTGTTTCAATTAGCGACATTCATAAAAGGTAGTCTGCGTAAATCTCACATTGATTCCCTTCCATTTCTTGGATGAAAGAGCAAAGGAATAGTGATACTGTCCTCCAGCTGTAGGATATAGAGAGGCCAATTCTCCAACACTTGCAGCCAAGCAAATATTACAAAGAACGCAGAAAATAAAACCATAGACGAAACTAACAGAGCCGCCGGATGGCATTACTAGACCTATTGATCCAGCAAGAGAAATCCATGTACTGTATTCAATCAGCGACTTTCAAGTGACGCGACGGCACTGGACTCCTTACTTGAGAATGGCAAAAGCCATGCCGATCATAGTGATCTTTGAGAACCTCTTCTGGAGGTGACCCTCCTGGGCCGGTGCATCGCTCGCCATGCTTGCTACTGTCAATCGCGGTGGAATACAGAAGAAGGGGAACAGAGTTGAGGTTTAAGCTTTTACCCCAGACCTCATATAAAAAGCTGAATGTTGGTCTTATCGCGCGTTGGCTGCGGCAACTTACTCGCGACGGCGGGCGCCCAATCAGCGGGTAATGAGCCTCCGCCTCCGCGTTGCGGGGGAAATTGATCAAATGATGAGCTAAGCCGGAAACGGTAAACAATAGCTTAGGAAAACTGGCATGAGGCGTATTTTTGGGTTCCATTGTCCCGTATTTCTCGGCAGATAAGGCTGCGAGATAACGGGACACCCCTGTTCTAGAATCGGATCATGGGCTGAAAGGGGGTTGAAAAGGAGAGGATGAGGTGATGATAGGAGAAGGAATTCTAATTGATATTGATAAGATGTAGAGCTGTAAATTGGTATTCCAAGTGATAGTACGGAGTATTCAGTATATGATAGTTCTTGAAAGAATAGCATATATTTGTTGTGAAGTCTGTGATTGGGTCGTTTCATACAGTGCAGGGTAGGCCGGAACACACTCATCAGTTACCTCCAACGTTCAAGCTGAAGTTGCCAAGGTCCCTCGTGCTTTGGAGCGGTAGTGTAGGATAAATACATATAGGCTCGCTATTTCTTATTTGCAGAGACTTAATGTAGGTTTATCCGGGTTGTTCTAGCTTTTGGTCCTTGTTTTATCACCCAACATTCCTTTTTGTGTCACTCGGCAACTATGTTCTGGCTGTAGGGTCGACTTAATTATAGGCGAAAATAAATAACTACTAAGAATGCAGAATGATGTTTATATGATACTAGAAGTAAAAGCATTTTGATAGATAATCTGTATTCTTTTACGAGATTGATGTTGTATAGAGCTCTTGCATCTAAATTTTGTAACTTTCAACAAGGCAGACATCAAGCCTCCGCAAGTTTCAAACATCATCCCGAGTAGAAGCGTGACTTCTAGCATTTGGGAAAGCGAGTCTCTGTAATAGAGCATCTGAATCATTATTATTAGAGCTCTTCTTAGATGCCTCAACCCTTTCCTCGATCTTAGAAACCTTCGCAGTCAGTAGGAGGCTTGCGGATTAGAGTACATAGACATACCACGCTTGTTGAAGGAGAGGAGCTGGCATCTTGAGTCCATGCGCCAGCGTGGGCAACTAGAATACCCTGGGCTTTTTTGTGGTTGTGCTTGACGGGATCCAGAGCCATATTAAAGAAAAGGTGCAATCGAAGAGGTGTATTTGATAAGAAACTCGTGGTTTTGATAATTCAAGCAGCAGAAGGCAGTTTTCAAGTTGTATTCAAACCTGAAATCATGATCAACATCTTATATAGTGAATAATTGAAACTACCCTGCCATGAAGCTACTCTCTAGATTATAGGCCTGTCTTAACTACGCTTGGTTACGAAACCACAACACAGCCCTAACTCTGCTCAGAAACGTGTCGTCATCTTTGACATTGCCAATTCTAGAAAGAACAAACTTTATACAATGGGCGGCAAAGAAATCTATTGATGGTTGATAGGTTGACCGAAAACTGGGCTGCCTCATCACAGTCTCTGTCTTACTCAAGCACCAGCTGAGCGACACCTATATGATATTTGCTGGATTGATTTATCCGGATTCGGAAATTCCAAGCTTTCAATTCCAGGAACATGATAAAAAAGTGGAATAGAGTTGCAGTAGCTTTTCCTGCTGAATGACCTGAGTAATCGGATGACGAGAAGTTTCCCCTGATATCAGGAGTTTGAGCGCAGAAAAAGAAAACAAAAAGGCCATAGCACTTTATTGGAATTACCTGATAAGGCATGGTGTGCGGTTTGCCGCCTTGACCAACTGTCACTGAGCTGAGATGAACCGCCGAGTACACTTCCAAGCCACATTCACTGGCAATGTCAACAGTCACGCAGAAGCTTGAGACCAAGTTTGGAGTTACCGTATTTGGCTTAGTTTCGTTCGGGGGGTTTGAAAGAACAACGATGTTATGACCTCTTGGCCAATTGATGACCCAAGACAAGGGTTACTCCAATCTTACCTGACACTAGTAGAGTATGACGTGTTGATTTTTTTTGTTGAGGCAAGATGATAGAATCAAGGATGGAAGACCCTATGCTTAGTTTGCCCTTGCGTATTTCTTTTACGTTCGGATGCGTAGTGTAACTCTAGCTTTTTGTCCGTCAAGAGCCAGTCTCTGTGGTACCCGACACCAGGCTTGTAGCTTACTCGCCTAGTCACACGAGGACTAATGGCTCCGCGAGAGTTATCCTTCATCCACAGCCGTGCTCCCCGGGCTGCTGGGCTGTCAGACAAAGAAGTGGACGAGTACAAAGAGCTGATTGCCGATCTATACCTCACCCAAAAGTATACTCGCGACCAGGTCATCCACTACCTGAAAACAGATCTAAGCTTCACCCTATCGTGAGTGTGTCGTTGTCTATATAATTTTTCTGTTGACATTGTTGTCCGTAGCCGAGATCAGTTCTCAAAAGCAACGAGACGCTGGGGTTTCCACAAGCAGCCTCGACGAGGCGTCTCTATTCAATCTACACCGAATGAGGCAGTCAGTCAAAATATGCCTAGCGAAACTGCCAGTAACGAGCCATCCTGTACAACCACAGTGGAAGACTTTACGGGCCAAGGGCTCATACTCACAAATGAGTCGAGCAAACGCCCTAGAAGTGGCACAAGCTCCATCAACCGCAGGAGTGATATCACAGCCCATGGCCCATCCTCACCTCTTCCTCGCCGCCCACTGAAGCGACCGAAACCCAGAGGCGAGTCAGACGACTACACTGCAGAAAGCTCGTCTGACACACCACCAAATCTCTGTATCGACGGAGATTTCATCTTTACCCCATTGACTATGCATTCGAGTCCACGCTGTCAGTATACGTACAATGATGAGCTGTCAGCAGAATATCTATCTTGTTGCTATCGCTACACTAAAGCTTTTAGCTATTACTGCAAGATATCGATTCCTTTTCAATACAAAACGCCTTCGGCCAAACAGCGACGTGCCAGGATCCTCGACATGGCAAGGACTGCCAAGAAACGAAGGACTTGTGAGGTCGTGAGGGTGATGATGGAGTCTGAGCTCAAGATGAGCAATGATCCTCTGAGAGGAGAGGAACCTAGCTCTTGCCCTTCTGATGAGGTTGAGATGTGCCGCATGCAGTCTTTCCTATTCCATCGCCACCTAGCGCAGATCTATGCGTATAGAGAAGATACCAGTCTAGAACAGAAACATCTTGATAAAGCCAGAAACTTTACAAAGGCTTTCGATCCACTTGGTCCAGAATCAATAGACCTCTGGGCATTGCTCAGTTTTCAAGGAAAGAAAGACGACGATATTCCAGAGGGCTTGCTGAATTCGCTTAAATGGGATAAGAAATTGTTCGCATCGGATTTGGAGCGTTGTCTTACCCATTGTTGGCGCACCCTGAGAGATACCGACTGTCCGAAACCCTTCCCAGGCTATGATAAAGAGAGACTCAAGGGGATGAAGCCGGCTAAAATGAGCGATTTGGCTGTTCAAAAAGGCCCCCTCTATCTTTGGAGGAAATCTAGTTTCCTCTTTACGCACTTTTGGAAACATATCCAACTGGGATGTGAATCTCCTCCTCTGTGGGGCCAAAGCCTTCCTTCAATATCAGCGACACACTTCTTGATAATTGTGAGCAGGATCATCGTCCAAAGGTCATTGCTTGTCTCTGATCCTGACAATGGGCCTCTAGAACTTCAGCCCTCAGACACGTCACTCTATTGTGAAATTATACCAGCGCTTCTTTATGATAACTTATTCACACCGGAACATGTCAAAAGGGAGCTTGTCACACAATTTGTTGAGCATTACTCATGGTCTCCACCATCTGCTCGCAAAAGTGACCTCGCTAGAGAAGTTCAGATGCATCAGATGGAAGCA
Source organism: Fusarium lyarnte (nom. inval.) (assembly GCA_014898885.1). NCBI lineage: Eukaryota > Fungi > Ascomycota > Sordariomycetes > Hypocreales > Nectriaceae > Fusarium > Fusarium lyarnte (nom. inval.). The sequence continues at coordinate 118,997 of JAAVUB010000278.1, forward strand.
CTCGAATCAGTCTTGGCCACTGGAAGCAGTCGCTCCGAAACTCCTACTTCGACTTCACTGAAGGAAGTGGCAGCTTTAAAACCAAATTCCAGTAAAATTCGACATGAATCCACTGATAATGAGTTCCTCGGGTGGCTGATACAGCAGCACGAGCTACTAGCCTCTCCCAACCAGAGAGATATTATCATACATGTCGAAGGGGGCCTATATCCGCCGTCTTTCGGTTCTACAAGTGTTTCTTCTTATCTAAGAACATCTCTATCTGCCCATCATATATACTTGGACGCGTTGAATGGAAACCCTACTCTCGCCAGATCCTTGACATCTCGGTCTTCACGCTCTTCTCAAGTGTCAGGCTCAAGCTCACTTCAAAGGTTCAAAGCGGCAGCGCTGAACAGAAAAGACCAGCCAGATTCAACGATGAGGCCTGGAGTTTATGATCTCCTCCGACGTTTGGACGATGGGGAGCTCTTATGGGAAGATTGTCTCTGAGATGATTATTTCTGGGATGTAAAAGCGACTATGCCAACTTTAGTAGAGGAGGGCTCGGGTACTCTAGGGCAGGGGGGTGGATGGTCAACAATCAGGGGGATAATAGTGAGATTGCTTAAAGGTAAAGGAAAAGCAGACGTAAGTGGCTTGCGATAGCTTTCAACGGCCTCAGCAAATTAATGCTGCATCAACTAAAATAGAACCCTAATTAAACATATCGATGGAGATAACATGAAACCACAGGAGTGATAAATTCTATAGTTTCGAAGTCCAGGGGAACAATTATTCTCTATAAAGCTCACAAGACTTTCCAGACCTGTCAGGTTGAATTTCTGTTTGACTCTGCTCGTCAGAAAGGAATAATCTTGAAGAAAATCCCAAAAGTGGCTTGTTAATTTTAGTAAACATCGTGTCCCTACAAGCTGAAGAAATACAGTAAATAGACAAAATTTTACACTTTGTGGATCTGAACACCCCATGAACATATCTGCATTGGTATGAGATTACCACTCGCCATTGAAAGATCATGATTGATATTTATCATTAGTTATGCATGTAGTTAAGTTAAGGCTATAGGAAATAAAGATAGTAAATCATTTACTCGATGAAGTGTCCATCTTGGTAACTTCGACTGTCGTTATCATAGTCTTTGTGATACCACTATGAAACTGGCCCCTGTATGCTGCATTGCCACCACTCTCATCACTTGACCTCCCCTCAATCTCAGTCTGCACAGTCGTTTGGTTCATCACTCCAGAAGGACTGGCTATCCTATCTCGAAGCTCATACTCCTGTTGATCAATATTGATGGCCTTTTGACTGCTTGTCTCATCATCACCTCTTTTACCACTGGACAAGACATGCCAGTTCTTGCCACTGCGCATAGTGCCGCTTCGTAGAGTACCACGACCATAATTTGTATTGCCTGTTGTTGGTGTCTTCTTGGAGTTCTTGCCATAGGTACTGCCAAGGAATCTTCTGAACAGCGGCCGCAAACAGGGGAGACTGCCTGCAATGATACCGACGTTGAGTTCAACACTGGTCCAGATTGTGATGTTGCGAGAGTCCCATAGCCAGTCACCAAGCTTGCCGTAATTGGTGACGTATCCAAGCTTGGTAAAGGCTGCAGCGCAGGCAAAGACACCGAGACTTAGAATGCCAATAAGGGTTACCCGTGTGCGGAAGTGAACGTTGAGTTTCCAAAGCATGGGTGTTGGGATGATAATAGCGAAGAGGAGATCAGTCAAAATATTAAAGGCGGAGTTCGTGTACGAGAGTGATTGCAATGTCTTTTGTGACCAACATTTCGAGGGCACGGTTGGATCCCAGAGGACACGAATGTCTGTACATTGAAAGATGACAGTCTACAGAAGAAAACATTAGTCATTTGAACTGAAGGTCATTAAAGATGTACGACTCACAAAGAAACATCCAATCGTGTAGATTGACATAAAGATCATAATAGACAGAATCAACCATTTGTAGAACTTGGTAGACGCAATTCGAAGGAGGGCGCACCCGACGGACAATTTGACTATGCAGATAGCTATCAAGAAAATAGGCTGACTTATGAAGTTCAACTTCATTCCTGTCATATAGACATCTGGATCAACATCGCCAATGTGCTTCCCACCGCCGTAAGCAAGCTGTGCGAAGATTACGCCTTGGCCTGCCCAGGACAGTGCGATGGTGAATATCATGAAGGCATCCTTAGCGCAGACAATTAGAAGGATTCAGGGCTTGGCACAGAAGTAGTGGGAGTAAAGAAAAGGAGAAAATAAGGGAGAGGGATTGATGCAACTTACATCCCAACCAAGGTTGCGAATCATAAACAAGCGCACGTAAACGCGAGCCAAAACAACAATAGTAGCTAATGTGATCACCAGAACCGTAGAAGCAAGAATATCGACCGCTCCATTCTCGTCGGGATTCGAGGGGAGCTGAACCTGAGGATCCATGATGGCCGATGGAAGGATGTACAAAGACCCAAGAACTTGGGACGATGGAGAAGGGGCAGGATAATAAGAAAAGAAACACGCATGAGAGAGGGGACAACAAGGGGGTTCCCTATCGATCCTTTACGTCGTGTGTACCACGTTTTTGACAGGGTTTTTACGAGCTAGAACACAGAAATTTCTGCTGGCCAGGAAATCAAGCCAAAGAGTATGCATATTGCCTCGGGTGCTCGTCCACTAGAAGCCATCTGTCATTGCTTTGACGCGGCTGAACTACCAAGTTTAATCAAAGATTCTGCACATCCTTTTGATCTAAAGAGAACCCTTGTATCGCCACTGTGACTCCGACGCTCAGATGTGTCATACGAGTTCCCTAACGGGGAGTCTGACCCTTGCCGGTGGTGATTGGCCTTACCAGGATTGGAATGATACATCTGCAGGTCCTCTGGATAAAGGACTTATGAAACGCTCAGGTCTCGCTCTTGTTCTGCATTCAGGTTATAGCCGAGGCTAATAGAGAAGGTCGAGTAATATCCGTAGCGACCAATGCGGTGCAGGTCTTGGCGGCCCACCTGGCGAGGAGAGCGAGGCTATTCTCGACCTGAGCATTATTATATGTGATATGCATCTCTACTGCGTGATCTTGCCTATTTGATCTTGCACCTGAATGCACCTCCACGATCGAAAACGGGTGGATTATCTCTTGTCCTCAAAGTGAAACATCTGGGTGACATCGAGTGATTCGCGAGGGAGATCGACATAACGATCAGCAACAATCTTCTACTAGTCATGCTAGTCTACGGAGTAGTCACCGGAGAAAAGTAGTCAATTTGTCCCGTCACTAACGGGAATGTTAATGTTCGTGTCCGAGATGTGATGGATCCAGAAACTCCACTCATCTTAGCACGGAACTGTTCCGGATCATCAACCCTAGTTTCTCCCGGCGTCAAAGCGTTAGTCTAGCGCTCACCTACGCTATTACTCCAGCATCGAATAGTCCCCTGAAATCCAGGGCTCTGGAATGTGCCCAGAACGTACGCTGGTTCATGGCTTCAGCTGGAGAATCATGCATTTTGCGAGACAAGACCTACCGTAAGCACTCTATTCCCCTGAATTAAGAATCGTCCGGTGGCGTAGTTGCATCACCCCTGCAATTCCAATGCTAATGCAAACCCGCTGATGGATCCCTAAATCGGATTAGATCTAAGCTATAACTCATCTGGCCGAACGAACCGAACCCCTCCTCCTCGGCAACTAGGGACGGACTTTTAGGACTCCACATAAAAGTTGTCTTTTGCCGTTGGTTCTGGGGTTTTAGTCAATGACCCTGCCTTCGCCTCGGGGGTATGTTCCCATTAGAGATGTAAGCGTACTCACCCCAATTGAGAGGCCCTAAGTCAAGATCCATGGGCTGGCCCTCAACGATTATGCGTGGTAATCCCTGACCATGAAATGCAGGAGAAGGGGAGGTGTCCAAGGGGATGATACAGTAGTATATAGCTCATCACATTTCTGCATCCAAGACAGTCTTCACTCACTGGTCCTTCAAGCCAAACACCGGTGCTGCAAAGACGATCCCTGCCCTTTCTCTCGTCCCTTCTCTCTCTTGTCAAGGTTGCCATCATGCGTGCTGGTTTCATCTCCCTCCTGGCCCTCAACGCTGCAGGCGTTTTGGCTGCCCCTCAAGCCACCACCGTTGACTCTTCTGCACCTGAGGTCACCAACCTCGATGAGCTGGCTGATCTCGCTGCCGCTGCGTATGAGACTGCCCAGGACCTCGCTGGGGATAAGACCAAGCGTGCCAGTACCTGCAACTGGAGCAACGTCCGCGTTCGACGAGAATGGTAAGCTGCCCGTCCTTCCCCAATAGTATTTTCTCTAACATCTGGTACAGGGGCACTCTCTCCAAGACGGAGAAGAAGTCTTACATCGATGCTGTCAAGTGTCTCCAGTCCAAGCCTTCCAAGTCTCCTGCGTCTTTCGCCGCTGGTGCCAAGACTCGTTTTGATGACTGGGTTGCTGTTCATCTGAACCAGACCCAGACGATCCACTACACTGGTAACTTTCTCACATGGCATCGATACTTCACTTGGCTCTATGAGGAGGCTCTTCGAAATGAGTGTGGCTACAAGGGAACTCAGCCTGTAAGTTCACTCACCATGCTATTAAATTACTCTCACTAACACTCTGGTAGTACTGGGACTGGGCTCTGACTGCTCTCAGCGGCCTCAACAAGTCTCCTGTCTTCGATGGCAGTGACTTGTCCCTCTCTGGTGATGGTGAATTCATCCCTAACGAGCCCGATATCATCCTCGGTGCCTCAAGCGGTCTTCCTCCCGTCTACCTCCCCGCTGGCTCTGGAGGCGGCTGTGTCAAGTCGGGTCCTTTCAAGGACATGAAGGTCAATCTCGGCCCTGCTGCCCTTGACCTTCCTGGCGGTGTCGTTGCTGCCAACCCCAACCCTCTGGACTACAACCCTCGCTGCTTGAAGCGTGATCTCAGCGACGCTGTCAACAAGCGCTTCGCTAACGCTTCATCTGTTCTGAACAACATCCTCAAGCCCAAGACTGTACTGGACTTCCAGATGCAGATGCAGGGTGTTCCCGGCACTGGCGACATTGGTATCCACGGAGGTGGCCACTACTCCCTTGGTGGTGATCCTGGTCGAGATGTCTTCACCTCTCCCGGCGATCCTGCTTTCTACCTGCATCACTCCATGATTGACCGTGTCTGGTGGATCTGGCAGATGCTCAACCCCAAGGAGCGTGTTAATGGCAAGAATGCCGTCCAGGGCACAAATACTTTCCTCAACATCCCCCCCAGTGCCGAAACTACACTTGATGATTATGTCAACATTGGCTGGGTTGGACCTGAGCGACAGATCAAGGATCTGATGAGTACGCTTTCTGGACCTTTCTGCTACGTCTACCTGTAAGGATAGCAGAATTGTATCTCGTACATAGCACGTATTAGTTTTCGTCCGCTCAGCGTTTAATTATTAGACAAATAGAATTTAATGCTATCGATTGAGTTCTACATGTGATCGTCTTCTCGGTTACGTCAGAACCCCAGTAGTTCATCCTCGTTTCCCTGAGATCTTCACACGCATCTTCCGTAACATCAATACCACCCAGGACGGGGCCTTGGGTCTCACACGGCTAACTTTGGAGAAGCACCTAGCAACAGGGTGTAGTGGTATGATCATGCAAGCGCCTCTTGGCACCGGGTAAGCGAAGCTCGTTCAAGTTCCAGACCCACGGGTTTACTCCGTCCCCCCTGATAAGCTCGTTTGCCGGGGCATTTTCCCATTTGCAGTTCTTGGTGTGACCCTACAACATTTATCGTCGAGAAAAGTGCTAACTGCTTCTTGGCACGTGCTGTCATACCCCAGCGTTCATGGTGCATCATGCCACTTACCATCCCGAAAGAGATCACGGGATGATGCAACCCTTTCCCCGCGAAAACCTTGAGGGTGGTATTCGCTACCCCTGTGCTGTGGCGTTCCCCTGCATTCAGCCAATGTTACCAAGCCGCCGTGGCTTTTACAACCTGGCCCTATATATGTCCTCTTATGCATTGCCAAGTTCGGGCTTTTGCGTTTGTTTGCTCGGAGGATTGCTTCCTAGTTTCCTTTGTTCTCGGATAAAGCGGCCGGCTCGGCGTTATGCATTTGCATGGATTTGTACACCTTGGTTGTTCAGAAATATCAAAGTCTTTGATTCGTGTCTATTGAACTCCCAACCCATCTAAGACTTCCCGTAGTCATAAAATCCTCGCCCGCTCTTAACGCCTAGATTACCTTCATCCAAAAACTTCTGTAGATATTCTCTGGGTGCACTCGGGATGTTTCCTCTCGCATCAGCATAATGCTGTTCAATATCCTGAACAACATCCAAGCCAACAACATCCATCTGCTCGAAAGGTCCTTTGGGTGTTTTCAATACTCCTTTGAAAATATCATCAATCTCTTCTGGTGTTGCAGCACCTTCTGAGGCCGCGAGAAGAGCCTCTCTCTTAATAGCCGCCCATATTCTGATAGGACTGAATTAGTCGCCGTAAAAACCAAAGTTTTGGAAGACCTTACCTGTTATAGATGTATCCCATTGATGGTGACTTAACATGAAATGGCGAGAATCCGTGGGCTTTGCATTGCTCCATCATTAATGTGACATATGAAGGATTGGTTGTTTCATGGCCCATGATCTCGATTTCTAGTCTTTGTTAGTAATATACTTTGCAAATCGTCTGACGTATGATTATTACCGGGTGTCTCAGGTGGCCAGTCTACATCCCTTTTGTTAGTATAGGTATTTTGCCAGTTTTTGAATACTTGCAGGAATGGGCGCTAAGAAAGCGACTCTCGTTTCTTAGATTAAGACCCTTCAATATCTCCGAACAGGAATAACTGCTGGAGTTTGACGCAATGATAGTATCTCGTGGAGCTAGTGCGTCGAGTTCTGAGATGACTTTCGTCTTGAGCTCGATTTGCTCAGGTACACACTTTTCAATCAGCTTTCAGCCGTTTTATCATCTAAGATTTGCTTACCTCGACTACTAACCACGCAGCTTGAAGAGCCTCTCGCAAGTTTTCAGGAGAATGAGTGATTATTCTACCCCAAGAAGCATTTCCGTTGCTTGAACTTTGCCGAAACTCCTCAATGGCTTTGATGCTGGCTTGCAGTTGGGCTTCTTGGCCGTCGACTAGGTGGACATCGTTTCCCCTACTCGACCACTGACATATGGCCATTAGCAAGGGTTGCATGAAAGGCAAAAGGATCTATGAGGTGATGCATACCATGAATGCGAGGCGTCTTCCTTGAGTGCCCGCCCCGATCAAAGTGACTGACGTCCTGTGAGTTACTGTGAGAACCATATTGACAATATTAAGAGAATGAAGATGTCTGAAAGGTTGGATGTATCCGGCTGAGGAGAAGAAGTTGAAATAGAAGCAAGAAAATAGACGTTCCCGTAGATCTTGCTCAGCAAACGATCGTCATCGTCTCGGATCCGGTCCATGATACCCCAGAAGCTAACTCAGTGAGTGGCGAATGTCTCCACTCCACTTCGACCTCACCAGCGTCATCGGATCCGAGACAAAATCAGGGTAATCGTAACCGAAAATTGACTCTGAGGTCAGTGGCTGAACTCGCTTGAGTTGGGGTAATTTGATTACTTATTCCGCATCGCGGAAACTTTACAGCGCCAAGTCCATGGCGTCGATATGTGCATTCAATCCAACCACCTTCTGCAATCATACATAACAAAGTGCTGTCACTCAAACAAAAGGCTTGCATTCTGAGTCAGCCGATGGGAACTTATGATATTTAGATTAAAATACTAGGATGTACACTATTTTCATCAGCCGCTGTTGAGAACTTTGCTATCGCCGCCCGCACAGACTTTGAGCTCTGCGGCAAATGCCTCAACGTCCTCTCCAACGTGGACAATAAACTCTGATAAGTTTCTTCGGTGATCTTTCCAATGCCAAAGTCGCGATCGATAGCTTTTCTCAGTAGCTGCACTCCAGCAACAGCATGATGCGGATATGGATCAATAGACACGATCGGTACTGTGAACATCGTTTGTCTCCTGCTGAGACCATCTCCCTCCATCGAACCGCGAGGTCGTTTCAATGTGAATGTGTTGTGCAACCCGAATGCTAGAGTATTCATCACTGTGTTTTCAGCATCGATGCATATGTCGGTTATGTCTGGTAGCAGGTCTTGACGGTCTGTGGCTTCGATGATGTCTACCAGCATCAGGATGCTGAGATGGTAGTGAAGCATAAGAGAAACTACAGCGCTAGTCAGCAGAGTTCTTTGTCGCAGGACATTGTCTTGGGCTTACACCATCGAAGCTTGGTCTGCTGCCCAAGAAAAGGCATGCGTTTATGACATTCATCCAAAAGCGGGCGATAAATGATGCCAAACTGCTTAACAGAGTCTACCACAGCCAGGTATGCTCTTCGAACTTCTGATTCCTCATGACCATCTCTCAGAGCTTCCTTGAATATGGCAGTTACCTTCCATCCAAGAAGTTTCCATGAAGCCCCAGCAGCAATGATTTGGTTTGCCCTTTCATCCGTCATGTCTGAACTCCCTTGTTTCCACTGCCGGGCGTTCTCATCAAACATCTTGGCACAGGTCTTGACGAGACGCCAGGGGAGTTCAGATTCGAACCCGAAGAGGCCTGAAGATAAAAGTGAGCGACAGTTGAGAGTGAGAGATGCGGAGGTGTCGAATGTCAAAGCAGCCCAGTATACAGTGCTTTCGGCGTTTATGAAGCCTGATGTGTCGATTGACTCTGGTGTTGTGACAATGGCTTGTGACTTGAGAGATGGAGAAACTTTGGAGCCGCTGAACTGTAGGTTTCTCTGACGTGCACGTAGTGTTTGTATCTGCTGCAAGGCTGCATGAACACAAGCCTGGCCGGAAATCCCATCTGTCTCCTCTTCCTCTGAGATGCCGTCTGGTATCGGCGTTAGAGCGAACAGGAGCAGAGACAGCATTGATCGGTAAGATGGTCTGTTGATGACGCGTAGCATATCTCTTCGAGCATGCCTCCAGAGAGCCTGGACAAGACTGCAGTGATCCTCGTTGGAGTTTGGCTCTGGAGATGTAACAGGGAGCCATCGTGCTGCAAATGCTGAAATGGTGCTCTGTAGAGACTGTTCAATGTCTCGACTTCGACCGACTAGTTGACTGTCGCCGGTATCTACTATACACCCATCGAGATGACGACAAAGGTCAGATATGCTGACGTATTTGTCTGCTAGATTGTGACCGAACCTGTTCATGTGAGCATGAGTGATAGAGAGGCTCGGCTAGTACGTACAGGAAAGGACAAGCATATCTTCCCATCCAAGAGCCAAAGACCGCCTCGAAGCCTTCTCTGTATAGAGTATCAAGCCATCTGGAGTCCACATTTTCCATGTTGACACTCTCTTCTGAATTTCTTATCGGACTTGGACACCATGGCAGAGATGCCGACTCGGGCATTGCCGACACAGTTGGACTATCTCTGTATGTATCATGGTCTAGGTCATTTGCAGGGCCTGGATCAAAACCCGACTCATGGGGAGTTTCCGTGACTCGACTGCCGCGTGTTGAAGATGTGTCACTTGTAGGTCGTGTTATCACTCGACGCGACCTACGCTTTGTGCCTCTATTGCTCGTCTTGGCATTCTGAAGCCACTATTCAAGAACTTAATCATCTATTGGCAAGCCCGAAGCCATAGTGACATACCTTGAAGGTACACGCATGGTGCCGGTTCCGACAGCGTGTACACGAAGAAGTCCCTTCGTTGCTCTGGGCATCACAAGCCACACGCGATCTACGACACTCATCACAGCTAGAGAACTGAGTACGACGCGTAACGAGACCCGCTGGCATATCGGATCCACTATGAGTGATCGTTGCAGTTATCAACAAGCGCTTTAGGAGTGAGTTTCGGATCCGGATGATGTTTGTTGGGAATGGAAAGAGTCCACTTTATTTGGGAGAGAGAACAAGGAAGTCTTTCATCAGATGATGCGGGGTAATGCAGATCCCCCAGCTCAGCTTTAGTCTGGGGCTTGATATTCAAGGTTAGACCGTTTTAACGGTGTTGGTGGTCCCATTTTTACCACTTTGGAGGTGACGTCTCCAGAGCTCAATTGGTAAAGGGTGAAGAGGGTGAAATTACGGTTGAAAGCTTAATTTTGGAGAAACTCTTGTCATTTCGTCTGGTTTGTTTGTAGCGGGCGCCGCCACATTCTGCTAGGTCGCGCTGATCGCTGGCGAGAAAAGGGAGCCATGTGTTGACAGGGATCTTCGGAACCGAGGCCATGACACTCTTTGTGATGACGTACAAGCTTTTGCATTGTAGAAACCCATCTTTAAGTGAAGAACTGGGGCTTAAAAGCAGGGGAATTTGGTGATAACAAAGGAAATAGATATAAGGTAAAGAGTAATAGGATATGATCTCACCGTTGTAGTAGATTGATCTGAGATCCATAGCCCACAATCGAGCCATAGCCAGGAATGACTCGCTCACTCGACACGAGCATCGGATCCGGTTCCAACCATGACCTGTTTCTCAGTTTCTTATTCCAGATAAGCCTCCCGTTAGCACTATTCCGCCCCTCCCCCGTCTCCATCTACCGCGAGCGTTCCTCACAAGCCTCTTACGATCTCATCACTCAAGATCAGCAACATTAGACATTGCGGGGAAATCATGGGGAAGACAAGGGTGACGCGACATACTTAAGTTCGCTGATCGTCCCATCTTTTCTGGTCATTTCCAAAACAGAGACACAGACGTTCTTCGCCATCATCATGACTTCTTATTCTACTCCCCCAAATGAGAAGGCTGAGGTCTTTGAGGCCGAGGCTGCTGGTAGAGGGCAGGTCGACCGTATTGATGCTATGGCTACGGCGCCCGGTACAACCCTCGAGTCGTTTTCTCATCTTGATGAGAAGAAGATCCTTCGCAAGGTTCGTTCTAGATACCATTACTTATTTATCATGCCGCTAATGGCTCTTAGATGGACATGCGATTGATCCCCATGCTCGCGCTTCTTTACCTCCTCTCCTTTCTCGACCGTAAGTTTACCACAGCCCTCACTATAGTGTCCAACTAAGCATGCAACTACAGGAGGAAACATTGGAAACGCAAAGATCGAGGGTCTTCAGGAAGATCTCAATATGAGCCCTGACCAATACAACTGGTGTCTCACCGTCTTCTTCTTCACATACGCTGCCTTCGAAGTCCCGTCGAATCTCCTCCTCAAGAAACTCCGCCCTAGTGTTTGGCTTCCTACAATCATGATTGCATGGGGTATTGTGATGACACTCATGGGCATTGTTCAGAACTACCATGGTCTTCTCATCGCGCGCATCTTTCTTGGTATCACCGAAGCCGGTCTCTTCCCTGGTGTCGCTGTACGTCTACGCCACTTCCTCTATCTTTGCTGGTAAACTAATATGTTCTCAGTACTACCTCACAATGTGGTATTGCCGTCATGAAATTCAATTCCGACAGGCACTATTCTTCTCTGCAGCTTCCATCGCCGGTGCATTCAGCGGTCTACTCGCCTTTGGCATCGCAAAGATGGACGGCGTTGGCGGCCTCGAAGGATGGCGCTGGATCTTCATCCTCGAGGG
>JAAVUB010000279.1:0-142878 GCA_014898885.1 Fusarium lyarnte (nom. inval.)
GGCCATCGTCATCCAAGAATCAGGCCGCGTGGCCTAATGGCTAAGGCGCTAGATTTCGGCTTCCGAGCAAATCGAGAAATCTCTAGAGATTCCAGGTTCGACTCCTGGCGTGGTCGATCTTTTTGAAGATTCTTCGACTTCAAAGGATTTTTTTTTATTCTAAATAGTATTTTCAAATTGCTTCTTCTTGTTGACTTTGTTTCCTCGCGTATCGGGAAGTCTCTGCATGCTATTTAATGGAAATATTTACTATTGTTCTACTTTACAACTGAGTTTTAATATGTCTATAATAGTTACAGGCTATCTTAGGACAGTTTGCCTGTCTCCTTGAATGAATTAGTTCTACTTGTTTACGAGTCTTGAGTGCTATACAGCTTAATAATAACTACTTCTCAAACTAGCAAAACAGTAGTGATTAATTTAAATGAGGCACAGTGAGATACGTTCAGAATCTAAATATTTGCATTACTGGCCCTATGGTAGGTTCTTTTAAATGCTTTTAGGAAGTTATCTTGCAGTACGCCACGCACGTTGGGCACCTGCCATAGTAGGCCAGTGGTGTCAAACAGCCACATCTACAATAGCATACACGGGCAGCAAAGGTGACGATCGGATCAGCTGAGCCATCTTTCTTGTCACTTCTGGCATGCTGAGGAGTAACTGTAGTCTGTATTGAGACTTTTAATCTTGTGGCAGAAGCCTCACTTTCTTTATCACCCTTCTTGGGAGCTTCAGAGGCTATGTTCTTAGTTGACGAGGCCATTTTATTATATATAGTGATGTATTAGTTGAAACTCTTTAGAATTCTTGTAATGGTAAAGAAAATAACTAAGAGACAAACTGGCAAGAATGGCAGGTATTTATATCTTCCACGAGGTCGTGAATCGGAGATATAGATGCAGTGAAGAAGTGCAAAAAGGAAGATCTGATGAGACTAGGACTTCAAGCCAGGAAATTGGCTTCGAGGTTGACCCTAACCTAGCGCCATAACCGACTCGACCATCTCACCGAAGCTAAATGACGACTCGAGATGAGTCAATGACATTAAACTCCCGGTAGCAAGTTTCTCAGATACATTCATTACATCTTTCATCTTGAACTCTTGTTATAGAGAATGTTATGCTCCCAGGTTGAGACTTGCATGGGCCCAAAGCAGAGTTTTCATTGCTTGTGGTCTATGCCTGAGCAAGTTGTAAAGAATACATAATCAGTTCTATGACTTACTACTATTGCAGAAGCTTCCAAGTAAAACTCTGCATATTTAGCAGATGCAATATTCTTATTATATTTATTAGCTACCTAACACTTGATCTTGCGGCCAGCAAGTATCTCCTTGTTTAATCCAGTGCTTCTCATGGATCGTGAATGTGATGTTCAATTCATCGCATCCACAATTACACGGACAGTTAATCTCTGGCACTCCAGACCCTACTTTCGGCGTACTGCCTTTCTGATAGGTCTCATCAGTGGATGCGGTATTTGTCTGACTCTTCTTGAGAAATCGGTTTCTCTTTGGCTGGAGGATCTGGCTTAGGTGCCTTCTGGGCCATGGCTGAGGAAGTCATTTTGTTTGGAATTTGAACAAGAAACTCTGTAACGTGAGAAGTTGTGATTGCGAAGACTGTTCTCTTTTGGGAGTATCCTGACGCAGGTTATATACTTGTGGAAGTATGGTTACTCAGTTTCCTATCATGTTGCCAATACTGCATTAGAGAGGGGGTTCTCGGCCGTGATAATGACTGCCTCGCTGCTCCTAAGCTCGAAGTTACGCATCAGAGAAAGATGGTAGTTTCTTTCCAGTTGTACGTTAATATGTGTTCTTTGCTTTTGTATGGAGCGGAGGCTGAATCTTCTTTTCACCGATCAACGTTTTCACCAACCCATGGTGAGTGAGTGTATTGACTCTGCAGTACTAGAGTGGATATGGTAGCTAAGGCTCAAGAACATCGTATTCAGTATTGAAAATAATATTCAAGACAAGCATATGCAACAATAACAAGATCTAGATAACCACTACTGGGTGGTATCAGCGAGTTGAATATGCCACGACGTAGCGGGACGAGTCAAAGGACTGCCGCGCCTTGGTTCGACGGTCCTTTGATCTTGTCCAACACGGCGTGGTTTCATCAGGCGTTGTCGACGGAAAAGTGACCGGAATTGGACCGAGTCCGGTCTGAGACCTGAATCGGTTCTGGATGCTCCCCAAGAGAAGTTCTCTCCCCCTCGATCAACGTCAGCTTCGGCCCTAACCGCCCCGACTCCAGATCGTCAGGCTCTGTTTGATGGAAGGATGAATGTTGCCGACGTGTAGATATGAATTTGTGCCATCCTTCTTGTTCTCCTTACCCGTCAACAGACGGACAAGCTGCGTTCCCTCTGAACGAGACAGAGTGAGCGGCCATGCAGGGGACTTGATTGTGATGTTGGTGGTGGTGGTGGTGTTGCTACTGCTGCTGCTGCTGTTATCGCTGTTGTTGAGAGCGGTGATGGTTGTGCGCCTACTGTTGGTAGTGGTCCGTCAATATGCGTCCGTCAATATGCGGCAGGCCGGTTAAGTGATTGGCCACCAATTCCGTGACCGTTTTAAATGGCCTGGGAAATCGTCTTGCCGCTGCTGTTGCCGCAATGCCAACTTTCGCGCTCGCTCTGCTGGTACTGTCATTTGTGATACTGTGCGCAGTTGAGATAGTAAGCCCGTCGCTAAAGCCTCAGCCGCAGAACCCCTGAAATTAGATCCTCCCACTATTCTGATCCAGCGCTAGCATGCTAATTAGTGCCAGGGGTCTGAGATGGTTATCGATTTTTGGACTCAATAGCGCTGAAAGCTATTGACCCCCTTTGGGGAGCAAGAAAATTTAAGACTTTAGAAAAGGTGCTAAAATAAACTCAGTAAAGAGTCCCCTAAGCTTAGGCTAAGTTACATAAATATTTTTATCACTTAGGGTCAAGGTCCTAAGTTTTCTTTCCTCCTGCAGGCCCCGAACGTTCCAAGGGTCCACCAATAACGCCCAAAAACACCAAAATCCACTTAGAAATGTCACGATGAGAGAAAGCGTTGTAGCCTATTCCATTTTATCTATTTACCGCCGCGGATTTTATGAGATAACTGCAGTAGTTATCTGCTAGTTGACGGCTGAATGAAACGCCTCATGAGGCTATTGGGAAATATTTGAGCGGTCTTTGCCGTAGCTAAATGAGTATGCGCCTCTTGATTTTGGCGATGGCTTTATAATATCGATTCGCCTCGCATTCCCGCCACACTCTTGTTGTTTTCTCTGTCCTCTTGCGTTCAACCTGTCACTCATTCACGATGCGTTCCGTCTTTGCATTGGCGGCCCTCGCCGCCGTTGACTTCGTCGCTGGAAGCGCCTGCAAGCCCAAGTCCAGCACCACGATCCCCACGCTCGTTTCATCCTCTACCGACGCCACCAGCTCGTCGACCGCTACAAGCGTCGTTACCCTCCCTGAAGTCCGCAACTTGGCCACCAATGGAAACATGGCTGAGATCGACCCCAACAACCCTCTCTCTGTCCCTGGCTGGGAGGTTGATGGCGATGCTCGTATTGTCGGGGGTGCTGGACGTGAAGAGCCAGGGAGTACTGAGCGCGGTTGCGCTGCCATGAGTGCTTCCAATAACGGCGGTGGAAAGCGTGCTTTGGGTATTTCTGTTAGTATCTCGCAGAGTATGTCCAATCTCGATATCTCGACACCTTACACCATTCGCTTCTACTACCTTGTCGTTACATCACCTGCGGCCATCAACCTCTGCCAATTGACCGGCTTTCTCGGTGGTTCCGTCTTCTACCAGAACTGGGTGTTCAGCACTGGTACAGCCGTGTCATGGAACGAGGTCCTTCAAGCCATCACCCCTTCGCAGGTCAACGCTCCTCTCCGCATCTCAATGAACTGTCTTATTGGTGGTGGAGCGACTGTGCTTGTCGATTCTGTCTTCATCTCCAACGCTGTCACGCCTCAGAACATTAATGACTTTACTGTCAATTTTGGCAATACTGGTACTGGTGCCAATCCTCCTCTTGATCCTCAGACGACCACTAGTTCTTCTCGACAGGAGATTACGTCGGCTACCCAACAGCTAGAGACTACATCTGTTCCTCAGAACCAAGAGACCACTTCTGTTCCTCAAAACCAAGAAACTACATCTGCTCCTCAGAACCAAGAGACCACTTCTATTCCTCAAAATCAAGAAACTACTTCTGTCCCCCAAAACCAAGAGACCACTTCTGTTGCCCAAGAGCAAGGAACCACATCGGCCCCCCATGAGCCAGAGACTACATCTGCTGCCCCAGTGCAACCCACCGAGACCGGAAGCACTGATCAACAGAATCAGGCAACTTCAACTCAGCCTCCTTCACAACAGACCTCAACTGGCGGATCCGGCGTCGAGACTACCAGCAAGCCTCTTTCAGACATTCAATCCTCGACTGTTCCTGTAGTAGGCACAACCAGCACAGCACCGGAACAGCCTTTCTGCTCCAAGGCCCTCAACGGCGGCTGCTGGTGGAAGCGCCCCGACAACGGCAACGACATGGTCAACTGCGCCAGCCGAGGCTCTTGGCCTGGTTCCACCGGACAGGGCCGTCTTGTTCCTCGTCCTGACAACTACCCTCTTCCCTTGAGTCAGCTTTGGTGCTTGGGCTGGTGCTCTCTCTCCCCTGGCTGCAAGTCTGTTGCCTTCATCCCTGAGGATCGCTCATGCCGTTTCTCGGAGCATCAAGTTCAGGATGCTGACTTCGTTCCCGGTCCCGATCCGAACGTTGACACTGAGGGCGTGTTCTACTGGCATGACCTTTCTTGCTTCAACTGTCCTTGTAATGATGAGCCCTCTCCTACCTCTGTTGCAACTACTACCCAGTCAGCCGAACCTACCGATCTCGTGAAACTGCCCGCTGCGTCAACTTGCCCCAAATCCCTCGAAAATGGATGCCAATGGAATGAGAGGTCTCAGGGCGGCAGTCTCATCACTTGTCAGTATCGCGGTCGATGGCCTGGAAGCGATGGTGCTGGCTTTGCTGTTGAGCAGCCCCGTGACTATCCTATGGCTTTGAGTCAGATGTGGTGTGTCGCCTGGTGTTCGCTTTACCCCGGTTGCAAGTCTGCGGCCTTTATGCCAAATGATCGATCGTGTCGCTTTAGCACTCATCAAGTCTCAGATGCCGACTTCGTCATGGCTGCTGATCCCAATTCGGATTCCGTTGAAGATGGCATTTACTACTGGCACGACCTCGACTGCATGACTTGCCCTTGTCACGACGATCCTACCAGTCAGGCCGCCTCTTCGCTTCCTGCGGGGTCTACCACTCTCACCCGCGCTGTCACGCCCAAGCCAAATACCCCTACAACTGTCACGGCCACTACACAAGCTGTCACAGGAACCCCAACGCCTGGCCCCGTGGAGCAACCCTGTGATTGGTCATTCGGCCAGGGTATCTGCCAGCGACCTTTCGAGAAGGAACAAGGACCCTGCGGCGGAAGACTCATGATTGTCAACCCGTCACAGTACACGAAGTTGCCACTGAACTGGAAACCCGAAATCAGAGAGCCTGTCCAATGCGCCATCATGTGTCACACTAATCCTGATTGTTACGCCTGGGGTTTTGAGTGGAGCTCTAACATGAACTGTGTTCTCTCTCTTGGACAGACGGAAGTCGATCAACTGGAAGTTGTTTCTTCAGGGGCTCAGTATCGTTGGTACTCTCATACATGCTGGGAGTGCAGGGACTGCGTTACTCAGTGGAACTGGTCTTGGGATTCTCTGCCTGCTGGAAACTGAGAAGCGTAGATTATAGGCATATTAGCAAAAGCCGCTGATTTTAACTTCCAAAATTAATGTATTAATTTATTCGGGGTAGTGTTGTAGTGCAAAAGTGAACCATTACGTGAATATGTCAGGAGAACCAGTAATAAGAGTTTATCTTTGATGAATTATATATTCATTACCTTGCTGTTTCTTACACTCTTGCCCTCAATCTGATTGACCTGGGCGTATGATCCTTTTGCCATACCATGCGTGGTGACCTTGGTAAGGAGAATCGCCTCGCTAGGGCGTGGGGAATGCAAGGAAGACAGAAGGCAAGGCCAGGTATGGTATTGATTCAGGTCTTATGGCATATTAGCAGCATACTGGATCAACTGTTTAGATGCGCGGAAAGTACTTTCAAAGCATTAAAATGAACTCTCTTCAAACGTTTCATATTCCAGGCTTAGGCGAGAAACTCTCAAGTCACGGTAGGGCGAATGGTAATATGGATAGTACCATGATAAACTAGCCCTCTCGAAGATGTCGACCATCATCAACCAACGATGGTCATAGCCAGTTCCACAGCCGGGATCGGCGCACCATAAGATCCCTTCAGTGTTTATATTCAAGATAGGGTGATACTCGCTCTCAAAAGTAAGGTTCGAAAGCCAAGACATGCGGTCCGGACCCAGCATGCGTGATGTAATTCGGACGTGAAGTACGATATAGCCCGTGTCAGCAACCCAGGAGTAACAGGCCTTACAGTGGCGACATAGGTATTCGTGTTGTTGGCACCTGATATACTCGAGGCATGTCCAGCGAGATCCGTAAAAGAACGGCGCCTTGAAGTGAGGGAAGCAAGTGCAGTCGTCTGGGCCAATACAGGACACAATGGAATCAAGTTGACTCCAAGCGTGCGGACAAAGGCTACCGGGGTCCAGCTGTGTTATTTGTTTCATCAAATGTCGTTTCAGCACTTCCAGTCCCGGGTATTGTTGAGGATCAACCTTGGCCAGCGGGAATGATTTGGAGACGACGGTTGAAACCAACCCATTTTCAGAATCAATCGAAACACCTGCACCACAGTTCTGGAACGTGGGTAGATTTTCCGAGTCTTTTCCGCCCATGATGACATGTTCAGAATCTGTGCACATGACCGTTTCTTTGTCTCCGGTGTACCGCGGTTGCATCTGACCCGTAACTTTGAGATGTTTGCAAATGGAAAGCTTGCCCATTAGCCCAACGCAAATATTTCCGCCTGGGTGACTAACCTGTCGACCTTGGGGAAACAGGAGCGCCGGGTGAAAGTTTCTGCAGCCTTTGCAGGCAACGAGTTGCCAGAGATCCTTTAGCCTTCTCTGCAGCTCCCCTGAGTCGAAGAGACGGCCACACGGCTTGCAAAGGGTACTTCGCAGCAGTATCCGTTTGATCATGCGAAGTTCGTCAAACCCGGCTTTGGTGAGACAAGAGTGCTCTCCTCCCTGTCGAAGAATATCAGTCTGGAATGCCTTGAACTGGAAGTCGTCGGTCATGTTGCGCAAGACACGGCACGTCCGACGGACCATGTAGAGAGAACTATGGGGTAGGTTGAGCATGACCTGGACCAACAGCTCCGGGGGTAAGTTCAAGAGTCTCGAACTCGAGTTTTGATGACATGCTGGCTTCTGAGGCTTCTGAGGCTCAGAGAGATATCCATCTAGTAGAGTCATATCAAAGTGTATAGAATCATCCCCCTTGGCTTCGAGAATAGGGACGTAATAGCTGCCCAGCCTGGGTCGAAAAAGATCTGCAAGCCGCTGTATCAGTGGCCGTGCCGAAGATTGTGGTTTCAGTTGGAAGTAAGGCATATTGGTGGTCTGTGGCTAGAATGGGATCGTGCGAGATTAAATGAAAGGGAAAAAAGTGGCTGGCAGGAGATATTAATTGATGAAATATAATTTATAGCAGCGCCATCGAGTCTGATCTACCAGAGAAAAAGTTTAAATGAAAAGCTGACGGTGCCTGCCATACAGCATCAGAGTTTCTTTGTGATACAATAGAGCTTGTGTCCCAAGAGGCTCGCCTGTGAAGCCTTCTGATAATGACGTTGTTTGAACTCTATACAAGATTGAATCAACTTTTTAAAACTCTGTATTAGGCGAAAGACATAATACTTTACATAATTTGGAATATGAATGTTAATATTATTAATTTATTCAAAGTTAACTTAATCTATTGAAGTACACCTACTAAGCCGCGTATTTCTGGTGTTTCTATGTATACTTTATTTCAAAACGTTATTTCCCCCTGTGCTACATTTTCGTTAAAAGGAAAGCCAGCGGGAACAAAAAGTAAGAATCTCAATCATCTAGTCCTAGTAAGAATATCATTAGGCCAAGTTCGTAGTCTGCGAGAGACCGTTCGACTGCTGGGAACCGTCAGTCACGCCGCTTCGAAGTCAAACTTCGGTCCAGTTCAGAACTTCATCTGTGATTGGTTCGAGCATCTTACTCGAGGTAAAGGGCAAACTTTGTATGTTGAGAATCTCCAGAAGATAGCTAGGATGGACTCGCTCACCAAATGTCGACGAAACAGTTTCCAGTCTGCGTGACATACACGACAGACACAACGATACTCTCGAAGAACTCGTTCCTCCTGAGAACCTATTACTGTATAGGCTGGGTTGTGGATATGAGCCGCTGTGCCATTCTCGGAGGAAATGTTCCGATGTACCATTCCCATGCCAATAAAGGCACTGCTCTTACGAGAGCGATCTGGAAGAACAAGTCAGGGAAATTAAAAGGGCTGCACCAAATTTCTGGCTTTACCCATCTTGTGTTATTTTTGCAATCCTCATCCTCAAGTTTAGCAATGAAAGCACTCCTGAACAGGATTTTACACCTCGATCGACTTCAACGTTCTATACCCATATGAGCATGAAATGGTCCGCAAATATTTACATAAATATAGATGGTCCTTTTATGCGGTTCCCTTAATTTCCTACATTCCTTCTAGTTCATTCTTCTCAGCCATCAACTTATGATAGAACCGATTCAATTTCTCCCATACAGGCTCATCACGCCTATACGTATCCCTCAAAGCAACAACATATTCCACCTCCGCATTCCTACAAGTCGCATTCTCAGCCAGAGAGCTAACTATCCCGAACCCCTGTTCAATCTCACACGCTTTACTCAACGCTGAGTATTGGCCGTCTCTCGAGTCTATCCGAGCCCCTCCTTTCAGAAGCAGACACACCGACTCTTTGCGCAACTCAACCTCATCTCTCATTTCTAGAGGAGATAGGCCTTCTTCTATGGCATCCGCCATCAATTCGACAAAGTCTCGGAGGAGATTGTCGTGGCTATTCTCGTAGATTGCTTCACGAGCCATTGCTCCGGCATCGAGAAGAACCTGTATGCATCGCGAGTCATACATTAGGAGTGCTGATAACAGCGGTCTTGGCTCGTCGAAGTCGAGGTTCTGTAGATCATGGGGTCTGTCCAGTTTGCGGGGTCTGCCAGGATCAATTCCCTTCTGGATCAGGAGACTCAGTAACTCCACCCCGGCCTCTCTCTTTCTCTCCGCACGATCTGGTGGACAGTTGGACATGTCGTCTCTGCCACGACCTTTAATGCAGTTGTCCAACAACCGCAGGCACTCATCTTCGTCCTGCTGTATCGTCGGATCGGCCCCAAGCTGTAGTAGTTTAAGGGCGGGTTCAAACTTTCTCCTCCCAATAAGCATGTTCAGGGCTATACCGCCATGCCAATCTCCCCACTGAGATTCGGCTTCCGCATTCAGAGGGACGCCCCATTGGACTAACTTCTCAACTATGGCACAGGCTATGTCCTGGTCCTTGCAGTGTTTAACCCAGTGAAGCGGTGTCTGACCCGTGGCATCTCGGTCACTAGGACTGAAACTTCTGTGCTGGAGTAATACATCAATCGCAGGGAGAGACCCTTGTGCGATGGCACAGAGAAGGCCTGAGATATGATCCTCGTCCAATATGACAGAGTGGATAACGTCTCGCTCCAGCAACAACTGAAAGATTTCATGGGTGCTGTGGCATATGGCATAGTGTAGTGGTAGCCACTCATACCTATTGATTACTCTCGTATACTTTCGGCAATTGCAGAGCGCATCCGGCCATAAATCCGTATCAGCGCCATTGTCAAGAAGCCATCGTACAATCTCGAAGCGCTTCTGAAAGATGGCAAGATGTAGTGGCGTTGCGAGCTGCGGCCGAATGATCCTCCCGCAAATAGGGATACAGTCAGGGTCTTCCTCATAAGGGATGTAGTCGGCAACATCGTTGATTTTGTTGATATCAAACCCATAAACTACAGCGAGCTTGATTGTAGAGAGCGAGTCGTGGTCAACAGCCCAATGAAGACATGACCTTGAGGCTTCATCGACGGGACATTGCCCGCAATACTGTGGATCGTGGCTGTTGGTCCATGGATAGCATGAAGGCAAACCACTAGCAGCGGCGTTGCGCTTGTAAAGGACTGGGTTGAAAATAGCGTGAAACGCGTGGTTGACGCGAGACAGACGGGAGAGGTCTTGAGGCGTGCAGTAAAGCGCAAGATGTTCGGCCAGCTCAACGGGCAACGAATGGAAACTCATGTTGCCAAACTTGGCGCTTTGACACCGGATAGAGTTTAATAGAACAAGACGTTATTCAGTCTGGAGTCAATAGGTTTCTTGGACCATGATATGAGAATATCTTAGGCAGCAGCCCCACCTGATATATACCCCTGCATTTTGGTCATGCTTACGCCCCCAAGAATCCGTAGATGGATTTCAAGTTCTTTAATGAGCACGCATAGCCTCTTGAGAAACTGCATCTGAGTTTCAAAAGTAGCTAACATTAAACAACAAAATGATAGCTCATCAAGACCAGGTTTAGGAAATAAGAGACCCATCTACTTCCTTCTCATATCTCTCGATCATCGCGCAACCATAAACCAAGATTCAGAGAACCCTTGAAGAGAGACAGCTACTCTACAGAATACTCTCCATACGGAGCCTCTCTCCACTTACCCATGGTTCGCAATTCCGAATCACTTCCATACAGCACGGTCATGAAGATCCGATCAGAAACCAGATCCGGCTCTGAATGAACCGGGCTGTCATCCCTCCCCCAGCTGAACCGCACGATTTGACCATGCCCAACCTCAACTCTAGGAGTGTCTTTGAATGCATTGCCAAGCGACTCCCGCAATAGATCATCTGCTTCAAACATCTCGTCTTCGGAGGGCTCAGGGCCGTCGGTTTTATTTAGCCACCAGTAATACCGGGCCTCCGCTTCATGCTGCGTCTTGAAGACAGCCTCATCTGGTTGTAGCATGAGCGTAGATGGCCCGAGTAGAGTGATCGCATATTTGCTTCTCACAACATCTTCCCGTCCTTTGTCGTACTCAAACATAGGGCCATCTTGATGCCACCTCGGGATTTTAAATGCGGTACAAGGTTTTGTGATGCGGATGGTGAGCCAGCATGCCTTTTTCTCTTCGGTATCGCCTGAACAGTCGTTTTGCGTGGTCTCCAGGAACGCCTTGATTTTTGGTTCCAAGTCTTGCTCGACAGCGTCAGTATTCCGAACGAGGAATTTTGACGCCTCGGTAGGAAGTGGAACGTCAACAGGACCGTAGTAATTGAGTGTGGACTCTAGTTTAATAGACGTGATGCGGGGAAGGTCAATGGACTCTGGGAGAGTCGCGCATGGTGATTGATCCGACATGTTGAGATTTGAGATGGATGTTTGGGGGATGATACGTGAGCCGTTCGAGTTTTCTGCCTTTTGTGGTTGAAGAACAAGAGCATTCTATGACTCAGGCCGTGCATGGGCACTACTGCCTAATATTAGTGCCACCATTGATCTTACACTTATCGTGAGCTGTGCCACCTCAAGTCAAGCTAAGCACCGTCCATGTCAGCCTTATCAAACAGTAAAATCAATAACCCGCTCCGGGCCACCAAGAGCTAATCCCACTACAAGCCATTGGCTCAGCGGTTGAACCGGTAATTTCTCCATCAGGAAATGACCGAGCACGGTTGCGATAAATATTCACACCCAGCCTTGTCAGCCTGTTACCGCTTCACATCAAAATCTAACCACCAAGAAAAATGAAGCCTACCAACGCGATCCTCTCTGTGCTCGCCTCGCAGGCGACGGCGCAGCTCATCGACATCCAGATCGGCGACACCGCCAGACTTGACATAATCCGCCAAGCAGCTGAAGCCCAAGTCAACGGCAACACGGCCAAAGCCCACGAATTAATGGATCAAATCCGCATCGCCAATGCCGCGCACGAGAAATCTCTCTGGAAGACAGATTGTCGCATCAGCTCTCAGTTCGAAGCTGAGATCTACACCGTCCAAGATCCCTCGCGCGCACCTAAGGAAATCGCATGGGCGATGGATTTTCTCGACAATCACTGGAAGACTGACGACGGTCGCGATCTTCCGTACCCTGGCGACTTTGATCGCTTCATGCATCCCGACGGATTCAGGGTCATGCGCACGGATTATAAGGATCTTCCGTGGGCGGTGCGCAAGTACCATGAGGGGCTTGTCAAGGAGGGCAAGCAGATGGAGCGCAAGTTCATCGCTGAGATTGATGGGAGTGCGTTCTTTGCGCCGGGTGTTGTTACGTGGCTGGCGCCTTTGTTTGCAGGAAGCAAGGTTGAGCCTGGGAAGGATGCGTGCGAGGGTAAGTTTATTTGACGCGTGAGAAGAATTGAGCTAACGAGAGTAGATGACCTTGTTGACTTTAACAACTGGGATAAGAAGAAGCAAGCGAGTGATGGTGTCAGGTACACCTTTGGGTATGGCGGTAAGGTGCAGATTGGAGATCATATCACGGTGGAGGTGCACGCTCAGAGGTCTTCCAAAGAAGGTGCTACGAAGGAAGCCGAGGCTGGGGGAGAGGAGGAGACTGAGGGAACCGAGGAGCTGTAGATTGAGAGTGCGCTGCAATGGCATGCGGCTTCTTGTCGCTGGGATGAATTGGTCTCATGTTATGTAACTGTCTTGATGATTCAACGATATGAAGTAATGGATTTCTGTTTGTCAATGATAACAACGAGGAATCGTTGATCCATTCCTTAGTCTTGTCTCAGAGCATGTCAGCGACCTCACAACTTTGCGCCTTTCGCTTTTCTAGCCTCCCTCTCCCTATCCCTCAGCTTGCGTCTCAAGATCTTCCCCGTCGGACTCTTCGGTATCGCATCAATAAACTCAACGCCGCCCTTCAACCACTTATATCTAGCTTTATGCTCTTCAACATATCGCTGAATTTCCCTGCTCAGTTCTTCATCAGACTGCCTTGCATGGTTTGCTTTGACTATGAATGCTTTCGGAACCTCGCCGGCTCTTGCATCGGGAATCTGGATGACTGCGCAGTCGCTCACGGCGGGATGCGTGAGAAGATGTGACTCGAGCTCTGCTGGCGCGACTTGATGGCCCTATTCATATGGCCATCAGTAAAAGGAGACAATTTGGAGATGATATGTTGCTTACCTTGACTTTGATGAGCTCCTTGACTCGATCGACAACCACAAAATGCTCATTGCCGCTCTCGGACATGCGAACCAGCACCTCATCGCCCGTTCGAATCCAGCGGCCGTTCGTATCCTCGAAGAAAGTCTCAGCAGTGGCCTTGGGGTTGTTGAAGTAGCCAAGGGACACAGTTGGACTTTGGATCAATAGTTCGCCTGGCTTTTCGTATTCTGTAATCTCTTTACCCTCTGGGTCGACGATCCTGGCCTTGGCTGCAGGAAGCAACGATCCCGTTGTGCCGACTTGGGTATCATGCTCGCTACTTTGTATGAACACAGTCGCTGTCTCTGTCATTCCTGTTCATGTATCAGCAGCTACTCTAGCCGCAGCTGGTCGATTCTCTTACCATAACCTTGCCCAAGACGCCATTTTGGATAAAGACTCAACAGATCATCCACTGTTTCTTTTCCAAGGGGTGCCGCACCGGTATACACAAACCTGACACTGCTCAGGTCATACTTGCTGCACAGTTCCTTTCTATCAAGCATTTGAATCACGATAGGAGGGACAATCGGGAGCTGGTGTATCTTGAAGCGACTGACCGCAGCCAAGAAGGGCTCAAACTCGAATCGAGGCATAACAACAATCTCGTCGCCACGGTATGTCCCCAGATGAGTGATGAGCATCAGCCCAAAGACATGGCTGAATGGCAAAACTCCGAGCATCACTTGTGTGGTGATCCCATCGGCTTTCCGGGAGACTGAATCGAATGTGCATGTTTGTATGATGCCAGATATGATGTTATAGTGCGAGAGCATCACAGGTTTCTTGATAACAGTTAGGTGGCAGCACGTCTCTTTGGTGGTGAACTCACCGGCAGGCCAGAAGTACCACTGGAGTATAAGAGATAGGCTGCTTGTCGGGCCCCTTGTCCCTTCGTCCACCGCAACGACGGCAACGCAGGTAATTTCTCTCCATCTCGAATCAGGTCGTCGATTGTCTTGAATCCGTGCCTGCTCGTGTCGCCGGGCACTGGAAGCAGAAACACATTTTGTCGCGATATACCCACTGCCTCTGTAGCCTTGAGCGCAGTATCAAGGAGAGATTCACAAGTAAAGATTGCTTTTGCGCCTGACGCGCGGAGCTGATGCTCTAACTCTGATGCCGACAGGGCTGCACTGCTCAGACTGGCGATGCCATTCAGATGATGGATGGAATGCGTCAGGGGAATGTAGTCAATCTATTTCAAGATCAGCCCACATACTTCGGCCATTAGTGAATCAGTTCACTCACGGTATTGAGAGAGAATATGACGCAGACGCGATCCCATTCCGACCCAGATTGTGAGTCAAGTTGAAGGGCTTTGCCGATGCCCCGCGCAAGGAGGTCCTCTCTGCGGATAACCTCCTCAGCTGTACGCGTCTTTCCGGTCAAGCCACAAGTGTATGGATGCCGCGCTTTCGCAATGGGAAACCGGCCAAACGCCTCCGAGCTCATAAAATCGGCGACGCTGACGGAGTCCGGAGGGTCTGGACGAAATTAGCGAATTGTGCGGAACAATGCATCTTCGAAGGTACCTATCGGCAGTTTCGGCACCCATGATGGTGGGTAGAAGACCATTGTGATTGAGAAGGTTGAGAGCTTCAGTTAGTGCGATCTGGTGATGGTGCGAGTTAGATTGATCTGATAAGATCTTAGTGTCCACGTTTCTCCCGCCTTGCGCCCTTTTTGATGTGACCCCGCATCTGATGTGATTGCTTGGCGATCGGCGGGGGTTGCCGAAGCCTTTCCGGGGTTTTGTATGATTCGGCAAAGATGCAATTGCTTGCGCAGTTTGAGCCGCAGCTCTCGACATCTTCCATCGTTACAAGCTGAAGGCTAATCGCGATCACAGAATTGGATGGGCCATGAAATGGTGTATAACAGATTATTTAGTCTATACTGATATATATGCTTCTAATTCACCCTCTAATTATTAACATTACTATCGCTCATCTTCCAAATCATATCCTCCATCTAAATCGTAATCTCATATTCGCTTAAGGGAGAGCAGCAGGGGAGTAGCTCTGGTCAGGCTTGACAACCTTGCCACCAGCGACCTGCTTATCGGTATAGCTGGGGTAGATGATCTGCTTCTTGCTGCTGACGACCGAGAGGGTAGTGAAGCCCTTGTCGGCGCCGAACTGGCCGCTCCAGCCAGAGGTGATGGTGAAGGTGCCGCACTTGGCAGGGCCGCCGTTGGCCTTGGAGGCGGGCTTGCCCTTGACAACGTACTTGCAAGCGGTGGCGGCGCCGCTGCCGGTGTTGATCTTGAAGTTCCAGGTGCAGGTGGTGTCAGCCTTGTCGCATGAGCGGGAGAGGCCCTGGATGGTCCACTGGGGAGAGGCGGCCATCATGGAGACGGAGTCGGCGGGGGCAGGGGCTGCGACTGCGCCGGTGGCGGAGACGAGAGCGATGAGAGCGGCGGTGAACTTCATTTTGATGGTTGAAAGTGGAAGAGATGTAGTCGGGAAGACTTGTTTGTTTGTGTGAAGAGTTGGTGGTTGTGAGTGAAGAGTGTTTGTAGAGAAGATGAGATGATTGATGATGAGAATGCTGATAATCGTAGGTTGATCAATGAGTCTTTATAGATCTCGCAAAAGGTATTAATAGACTCATGACTTCATATCTCTCGGATCATCGGCTCCATAGTGTTGAGCTCTGATGTCGCTCTAGCCGATACTACAGCTGATCAGTTGACGGTAACGTTTGATCCAGGCTTAGGCCCAGCCTCACATTCTAGAACCCAATTTCCATGGCATGACAGAATAGACCAGACATTTCTCCCAGTGACCGCATCTGCCGATTTCCCGTCTTTTTTTCCGCCCAGCCCCTTCGAGACCCTGGGGAACCCCGAGAGCTAAGACGAGGCTTTAGCCCCTACAAGTTTAGCCTGCTCTCTCTTTAGCGAATCAGGGCGTGATTTATTCTTAGATTCTTTACCCCTGCGCATTTGGTGCCAGAAGCAGTTACGAGCTTCTGGCAATACGAGAGGATGAGCAGGAACTATTGCTTGTCCCTTGTCATTGCATTTCAACTCAATGCGAAGTTGTCTTAGAGGATCTCGTAAAGCAGAGTCGGTGAAGGTCATGTTCGTGTTTGTTGTTGAGGTAACCTCAGCGATGCAAGGCCAAAGCTCGACCCACGTGTGTTACTTCGGCACTGGAGCTTGGTGATGTTGTAATTGCGATCGCTGTTGGGACTGAGAATCATGGAAGATCGTCGTCTAATGATTGTATTCTCAATTGGCGATCAATAAATTGAGATCGAGCTTTGGTCTTCTGTCTAGTCAATGTGTTGCCCCGAAACAAAGAGGATGATTTGTGAAAATTCTGCTGGATGGAAATGGTTGAGCTCTCGCCTGTGATGTTGGCATGCAGGATAACTTTATGTTTTAGCTTAAGAGTGTAAATTTCCGCTGCGTGACATCCTCACCCAATGTCGGCAATCAGCGGCGTTGCGTGACCAATACTGCATCTTGATATCTCGAGACTTATAAACCTTTTACCATGTCTTTAATTTCTACCTAAAATGGAAAAGAATCGTATTGCAGATATAAATGGGTCATTTTTAGGAGAAGAAAGCACAGAAAGCAAGAAACAGTGAATTTGAAGACATACTTTGCTTGCTGTAGGGTAACGACTTCAATTGCGCTTGCTAGCATTCCAGACAACGAAGCTGACTTTGTGGCTCCACGGGCGCCACTCTGGAAAGCAAGAACGCAATAAGTTAACTTACAAGACTGTTATTTATTTATAGAGCGATTAAGCTGTGGCGTCTCTTATCTCAATCCGGCCATGAGATGTCCACAGCACACCCGCTCCAAGTGGACGATATTCATGAGTCAGCAAGGTTACAGAATAGCGCAACATTGTTGCATCCATTAAGGGAGATCAGATCAGTTCTTCTACAAGAGACTCTTGCATATTGATTAACTTCACTCTGTACGGGAGGCACGTTTGGTAACCTGGTGATAGCTATGGACGGATGTCTCCGGACTGGCCGGATCAGTTAACCCCACTGATGCGGCCGCATTTTCCGCACTCATCTCCGCCTTTCAAGTCCAACGACGGTAAAAGCACGGAGTTACGCAGTATCTACGTCGACTCGCGATTATGCTTATCGTTAACGTGCGGCTGACATATGCGTCTCCATCAATTAATTGAAGAAGACGCATCCACCAAACATGGCAACCCGTAGCGAGCAAGCGTGCAAAGCGTGCAAAAAGCAGAAGCGGCGCTGCGACAAGGCTCTCCCCGAGTGTAGCTTATGCAAGCGGACCCAACGCCTGTGCGAGTATGGCATCGCCGCTGATTTCCAGCCAAGTGCTAGCGACTGGAGTATGATGCAGGCGCGTCTCAGTGAACTGGAGAATCGACTGGCCAATTCTCCGAGCGCTGCTGAGCAGCACATACTGAGCCCAATCTCTGGCCCTGCTTCGGGGTCAGTGTTGGAACAGGGCTCAACGTCAGGCGCGATATTCTACGACTCTATCGACACGCACAGCATCGGGTCGAATAGTGTCAATTCGTCGTCCCAATCTATCGGTTTCACGCCTGCTTACTCCACTGTTGAGGGTTCAGGCTCAACCTTGGTGACGCATTTTCCGGCATCGATGTTTCTCGACGTTGACTGCTATGTATGGTCTCATGCTAGGCTGCCACCTCCCACTGGCATCATTCCTGCGGTACGCTGTCTCCAATGATCTCTAAAATCGCTTGATGCTGCGCTGTTATATCCTTGTTCAGTGCTCTAATCCTTGGTAGCCCGTTCTCGCGCTTCTCAGCCAGGGCAACGTCGTTCTAGATGTATCGCAAAACTACTTTGCGACGGTCCACATTTGGTTCCCTATGATATCCAAAAAGAGGATGGATATGGGTCTTCCAGTGCAGAACGCAGGTCCTGATCTTGCCATGCTATTCCTGGGGATGAAGCTTATTACGACTCCTGCTGTCGACATACACGACTCAGCCTTGTATGATACAGCCAAAAGTTTCCTCGCTAGTCTGGAGAGCAATGGTGTCGTTTCACTGCTCTGTCTTCAGGCTATGATACTCGTAGCCTTGTATGAATATTCCCATGCGATCTATCCCGCAGCTTGGATGACTATTGGGTCGTGCGCGCGCTACTCCGATATCTTGGGCATCACGCCTGGTGATTATTCTCCGTTGGGTCAAGTGGTACGTATCATTGATATTATGCGGATGGAATAGTCAGCTCAGCACCATTTGACCATATTGACGCAGATAAGGGATAAAATAAGCTGACAAACCTGTAGACAACATGGACAGAAGCCGAAGAGAGAAGAAGAGTATGGTGGAGTATCTACATCCTCGACAAAGTCGTGTCACTAGGAAGCAGAAAGCGTTGCTTACTTCCGGATATCTGTCCTCAGTGTAAACTGCCTGTCGATGATGACGCATGGGTAAGTCAATAGAAAATAAACACTCCTTACACTATAACAACTAATACGGAACTAGGATCGGGGCGAAGTAAACGTGGCTGTCAGTCACTCAACCTCAGTATCATATCAGTTTCAGCAATCTCCATTCGCAAGACTATGCCAAGCCTCGATGTATCTTGGACGCGCCATAAGCTACGCACGGGACAATTCCGCGATGACAAGTTCTCGTGTTGAAGAAATCATGTCTCTCGCGGACGAGCTGTTAGACTTCGGGGCAACAGTGGATAATGAGACTACGGCTTTTAGTCCCGAGAAAAGCGTCATACTTCTCGCACCGCGATGCATTGCCCGCTCAGCACTTTTTGTCGCCCTCGACCGTTTCACTTGTCCAGAGAAGATCAGTACAGAGCCTGGGTATGTAGATAGTCCGGGTGACAAGACACAGAACGAGATCGAGCTTCAGAGGCAATCCATGCGTATCATCGAACAGGCCAGCGAACAGCTACACACTCTGGGTATGGAACTTCTGCCCGCCTTCAGAACTGAAGGTGTACCCTCGATGTCCAAAGTAAGCCCTTTCATGCTGGACTCTACCTATGCGAGCGCAGCGACATTTCACTGGCTTCTTGGAGAGGGTGGAAATGAGATCTATCGCACAGCTGCTACCGACTTGGATATGTTTCTGGATACACTGAGCTCGAGATGGCGGCTTTGTAGCACGTACCGCGAGATGCTGATGGTTCACGACGTCACAGCAAGAGTAGAAGCTAGGACGACATTATAATACAGGAGTTTAACTGTCCTAATTGAATAAGAAAATCTTATACCCGGAAATAGCTATGTTACCATCGAGAAAAGAGAGTGCACTGTTTTCTTGCCGTAATATCTAGTGTCTGGTATCAGAGCGGAGAGTGCAGAGCGGAGCGGAATGCGGAGTGCGGCCGCAGAATCCGCATCGCCCCAAGTGGCTCGCCCAGGCGGACGAGCATCAAACGTCACTCGCCTCAGTGCGGCCGCATCTTGTAGTATTAGTTTAATCATGGCTGTAATGCGCCTCGGACATACGCTCGTTTGCTCTGACATATTGATAACAGAGGGCTATATATACCTAGCTGAAGGCAGCCCGAATAGTCCCAGAACACGTTCCACCAAAACCTTCACACATCCGACCAACGACTGTATCTTCACCACCATAAACATCCTTCTTACCTGCCTAGAATCTGTTAGGTCACCAGTAATATCTATTTCCCATACTATACGTTATGAGTGTCCGCCGAAGCACCATCATTCCCAACAAGCCGACCTTGACAGAGAAGAACCTTCCTGACCAAGCAGGCAAGGCAAGCAAATATACCCCACACACAAATGTAGCTTGTCTAATAGCGATATCCACTAGGTCTTTCTCATAACTGGAGCTTCTGGCGGATTGGGTAAGGAGCTTGCTTCGATTCTATACCAGAAAAATGGAAAGATCTACATGGCTGCTCGTTCTCGATCCAAGACCGACGAAGTTATCAGAGATATCAAGACAGCTCACCCAAATTCGACCGGTAGCATGATCTTCCTTCCACTGGTACTCGACGATCTCACCACCATAAAGGCTTCGGCTCAAGAGTTCCTCGCACAGGAAAGCCGGCTGGACGTACTCTATAACAACGCTGGTGTTATGGTGCCTCCGCAGGGGTCAAAAACCGTGCAAGGATATGAGTTACAGATTGGCGTGAATAACCTCGCACCGTTCTTGTTCACTCACTTTCTACATCCCATTCTTGCCGCCACGGCTCAGATTGCCCCCAAGAACTCTGTTCGTGTCATTTGGGTATCTTCCAGCGCTGCCGATGGTGCTCCGACCCCCGCTATCGACTTCACGAACATGGATTACCATAATGAAGAAGGGATCTGGCCAAAGTATTCTAGGAGCAAGGCCGGAAATGTCTTGCACTCTGTTGAGTATGCTCGAAGGACTGCCGGAGAAGGAATCATCAGCATTGTTCGTGATCCGATACCATCTCGTTTACTAGATGCTGGGAACTAACCTTTCTCTTCAGGCTCTGAACCCTGGCAACTTTGTGACCAACCTACAACAGAACATGCCCAGACTACAGCTTGCTATCTTTGTAAGTTAACGGCTTGTATATGTCGTGACTGAATACTAATGTTAGATGCGTAGAAACTCATCGCTCATGCGCCCAAGAACGGAGCATATACTCAGCTGTTTGCAAGCCATTCTCCTACCATCACAGAGAAGGAAAATGGTTGTTGGGGTAAGTCTTTTGCCCTCCAAAAATGACTGCCAAGTTATTCTAGGTCAGGATTTGAGACCCAAGATGACTAACTGTAACCCTTGGATAGTTTCTCCTTTTGGAAAGGTCGAGCCGTGCCGCAAAGATCTTCTTGATGTTGACCTTGGCAAGAAGTACTGGGAGTGGACTGAGGAGCAGGTCAATAAGTACAAGTAAACGACAAGATGTCTTGAACAGAAAGTAGCAATTACATTCACAAATAGACTCCATAATAACCCTTACTATTACAATTTGACATTACTATCTACAAACATTATGTTAGGGGGTTGGAGGCAAAAGAGCCTCAATATGTCTCGAATCCCTAGCAGAAAGGATGACCATTTTGATCATTGGAAGTTCCTATTATTCAACTACCTTAAACTTAGTCTAGGCTCAAGAATTGGCTGCAGCCTTTTGATGGTTTTCCAATACAGACTTGGCCAAATCCCGTAGATCCAACAAGGCGAAAGGAAACCAAGAATCAGGATCAATGGTTGATTCCAACTTGGACATGTACGCTTCGTCCACTCGTACGCGCTGCACAGTTTCAGCCAACCCATCTTCCTCTGAGTCTAGAATCAAGAGCGCAACAGCGCAAGACCATGAAAAGATATCGTCAGGTGCTTCTCGGATCGAGGGAGCCGTGTAGTGCTCCCGGATCTTCTCAATAACGTTCCTTTTCTCTGATACATCATCCGCCCTAACGAATAAGATGGCGAGCGCGAGTACAATTGTCCCGCGAACATTCTCGCTTTGCTCTCGATTCAGTAGGTCAAGGAGAGCTATGCCCGACGGACCCGACTGACGCGGGAAGAATGCCAAAGCATGAGCCGCATTGGCTCGCATGGTCGCTGAGTCCTCGTCCAAACAACGCATGACGGAAGACAGTCCCCGCTCGACGGCCTCGTAGGCTTTGAGCTCGTGCACTGCATGACCACGGTCTTCGGGATCCATAACCGCAAGGCGCCTTTCCCATTCTTGGATGTCAATCCCGTTTGGGACCGCCCAGTCTGGATGACCAATTGCAAGACTGAGTATCAGGAATAGGAGGGTTTCGCGGTCTTTAGTTGCTGGGCTATCAAGCAAAGCGTACAAAAATGGAATCGCGGCAACCGAAGCACTATAGCGGCTGCCTTGGTGATAGATGTTAGACCAACACGCATCAAGCGCTGTCTTGTAGACTTCAGGATCTGTCGACTGAAGCTCCCTTAGAATTAGTGGTACATCATCAGCTGGGCCGTAGGCGTGGTTGAGACGAGACCAATCGATGGAATCAAGCCCAGCCAGAGGATCGGCTTTTTTGAGTGACATAGTGGTAGTGGGCGATATGCTGTGTTGAGAAAATATTGTGGAGAGGTTCGAATTTGCCTGTAGCATTGTGCTAGGCGGCAGCCCCGTAATTATAGTACAGAAACTTGGTAACCTGGTATCGGCATAACCGGCTATGCGGATCGATGGCACCGTACAGATAGTGCGAAACCAAGTCCTAGTCAAGCAAAGTTAGAAACCTAAAGTCCTACCTTAACTGCATGCTCCTAGCTCTGATGACATCACTGCAGCCGACCTCTTGACAAGCGACCTAGCGCTGCTCTGACTTGAAAGTCTCACAGATAAGTGTCAACTTGGATCAATTTCAGCTGTCTTTTTAAAGCTTTTATAGAGATCTACCTTAGCCTGTATAAGAAGGATAATGACCCTAAGTAAATAATATTATTTCTAGCTATGAAACTCTTTAGATATCCTGAATCTGTTGTATAATCATGTTGAAAGTCACCTCATCATCAACATCCCCCTTAAAGATGTCTCTTGTTTCTTGTACTGCCTCTTCGCAAGTTGAAATTTGGACAATATCATTTTGCCCATCAAGCTTATTGTCCCATTTTTCGACCACAGTATCCAGAGCGACCTGCATTCTCTTTGACCATATGTGCTGCCAGAATTCCACCACCCGCTGGTAGTAACGGTCGTCTATGCCAAGAGCACTCGGCTCATTAAATACTGAGTAATCGATATCACAAATTTCACTCTTGCTCGGAGCAGTCGTTTGGCGGCCGGTCAACACAAAGACTTGAAACGTAACAACCATCTCCTCCAACTGATTCACTGCCTCCACATCTACACTGAGAAGCTCGAACTCCTTCTCATCCGGTTCCAGTTCTGTTACTGGGTCTAGCCAGTGCATCGGATCGACAGAGTACGGGCAATGACTATATCCTGGCCTATCTAAACACGTATGCTTTAGATCTAGCGCAGCAAAGGTTGCTTGTCTCACCATGATGACTTGATGGCTTAGATTCAGGCTTCTGCCGTATTTTTCCATATAAGAGCCAAAACGTGCGGTGTAATCCTGAAGTACGAGTTCTTCAAACTGGTTATAGGAGTGTGCCAGCCACTTCATTCTCGAGGTAAAAGGGGTGCAGCCGTCAGGTGAACACAGGCAAGAGCACGCATCGACCAGATCCGATTCGGAAACGTAATGTTCTGCCTTGTCACGTATGTTATCTTGGCCTGGACATTTGCGGTCTTGCATACCATGAATATCGGCAAGAACGAAAGCTGAAGGCATCGGGCTCGAGAACCTATAGCTCCATTTCCATAGAGGGGCTTGACGTTCAAATAGCCATATTGCGTAGTCGAGTGAAATGTAACGGCTCCATGGAAAGTCGTCGGCAAAAGTCGCTCTGTATAATGAAGATATATGATCTTGATCAGCACAGATCACCTTGAAACCGAAGTCAGTGAAGAGATCAGCATCTTCTGGACTTTTTAGATCGATGAATATTGATCTAGAATAACAGGTAACGTCTGGAAGAGGCTGTTGATCCAAGCCTTCTTCCACGAAAGTCGAAAGGGGTCCCAGACCAAAGTTCCCCTTTTGGCGAAGTAACCTATCCATCTCCATGGCGTCGATGTCGGGAACTTCCTCCAAGGCTGTAAAGCTACTGAGCTCTGTGATTGAAAGGTAGTTTCGGGCCAAGTCTCGCAGCTGCTGACGGCGACTTCGCAGCTCTTTTGCCAGAAGTGTTTTGCAGTGGGAGGAAGCTTTAAAGAAGAACTGATCTCGAAGAAAGGGATCATCGACACGACAGAAATCGCGGTGAGGTATAATTGGACATCCGTTGGCTAGGATGATCCGAAGCGGTAATGTACAAGGACAGCATAGGTCGTCCAAATATTCTTCCGAGCTACAAATCTCATGGCTGACTTCCATTGCAAGGTTAAGAATAGTCGCGCCTTCATCGTCGTGTTGAATCCAAATTTCGGGATTTGTTTTCTTGGCCAGGACTTCCAGGACATCTGGCCTGTAGATGGCTACGTGTAACGGTGTCTCTCCATAGCTGCTTGTCTCCTCGAGTATATGAGGACGTAGGGAGACGAGTCGCTCTACTTCTTGTAGATTGTTTCGAATGACTGCCAAGCCTAAAGGACCATAGTGGACTGGTACATGCCGTAAGCCTTCTAGGAGCATAGTAAAGAGTCAAGCGAGATAGTGGGACCTACTGCTTGCCAGACTGTGGTTATGATCGTAATAATCGAGGAGTCCACGCCTATTGCGCGGATATGGAGACTGACATATATCATGATCTTCTCCATCATTCCCAGCATTCAGCTGTCCATAGATAGAAGCGGGAACAAAGGTCCCACCGATTACTAGATGCAATGCTAACCTGAGAATTGTTGAGTTGAAGCTACTAGTGTACTTTTGGGGCACGTACTCTCCATAACTGTTGCAAACTGTGACTGATGTACCTGCGGCAACAAGAAAATTGAGCAAGCCTTCACACGTCGAGCGCAAAAATGGGGATTTTGTTGTTTGCAAAGTCCATGACTGGTAATAGATCTAAAAGAGTGAGTGAGTTAGATAGTCTTTCACGCTCTGACCTCATCTGATCTTACCGTATCACTCAGGTAATGAAGCAGGGTTTGACTCTCTTGTGTTACGTCATTAGGACTTGCCCTCCCTGAGCAAAACAACTCTTGGAGCTTTTGCTGCGCTGCGCTTAGAATTATTTTGCATCTTTTCTCATTGAACCTGCGCCATCCTGCCTTTTCAACAATGGACATAACTAAGAATGCGGGCGCGACTTTCTTATCGACCACCGGAAAGGAGGCAAAAGATGGGCTGATGCTGAACCACCCGGCGTGAGCGCGAGTAGAGAATGACAATTCAAACCCATTTCTCAGCAATGACGCCAAACCTGTAAAACGAAGGGTCCGTGTCTTTTCGCAGGCTGACGACGGGATGAAGAACACACAGTCTTTCTCGTGACAGGGGATGGATAAGATCTCTTTGGCAAAATGCACAGGTCCTAACGCAAACGTTTTTCTCTGACGCACACGTCGTAGCCGGCAAGAACACATGGACACCAAACTGGACCTTTGGGAAAGCGTATGCAGTTCGGGTTCAGTCTCACGGGCCCGAAGATAGTTGTCTTGTTTTCCAGAGTGACTATACGAGAATTGTTGGTTTGTTCCCAGGCGATCCTGATATCTTGTAGCGCTGGCCATGTCGAATAATGACTTGATTTGAGCTTCTATCTGAAGCTGCTGGTAAGTTATCTGGTCAAACCTCTGGTTCAGCTGGGGAACAATTGAGTCAGCGGTAGTCTGGAGAATGGGAAGAGCCAAATCGATTCGCGAGATAGGTTGTTGCAGTTCTTCAACAACGGTCGATGTATCAGAGTTGATGATTGTGTTTTTCTTAATCTCAACCATCTGCTCATTCAAAGCTTTTCTTGCCAAAGATTGTTCGTCTCTGAAATTCATAAGCTGGAGTAATTCATTGTGATTGGGTCGCCTTACAGCTGAAGCATTCCTAGAGCTAGATTGAGCGTTGTTGAAAGGTTGTTCAAAGAATCTTGTAGAGCCTCGATATCGGATTTTCTTAGTGGATATAAAGCCTTCTTGCATCCATCTTTGATCTTGTCTTTCGTTCGCGCGTGCGGAGTCCTCGCAACGGCGCTGCTGCTGGTGGCAAAGATCTTCTGCTGAAGGGTGTCTAGCTCTTCCAAGGCCTTCTGGCATTCTCTGAGACAAACAGAAGCCTCTGATACTGAGATAGAAAGTTCTGGGCTTAGCTGAGAACGTTTTAGAGCCGCTTCAAGTGATTGAAATGTCCGTGCGAAAGCTTCCGCCTGACGGACAAGTCGAGTACGATCGTCATCGTGATCCTTGAAAGCTTTCAGATACTTTACAAGACCAGATGTAATTGTTATTCCCAACGGAATAATAGCCAGTGCCAGCTCTGCCATTGTTGCTAGACTTTGAGGGCAAAGGTAAGGAAAGAAAGTCCGCATGAGGGGTTTGTGAGACGGGTTTAATGAAGTACAATGTACAGAACGAGGCTACCAATGACATCCAGTTACGTGTTCGAGTCGCGACAGGGCAGTGTTGAAAATTACAAATACAGATTTCCAGCAAATCTATAAGACAATATTCATTGCACTAAACGCGATTATGCCCAAGTGTGACAACTCCGCCTCAAGTCACTCCTCGGTGGCATTGCTTATAGATGAGGTTTTGGAATTCGGGCGTGAATTACTTCCGACTGGGTTATAGCTACTATTACCTACATCTAATGATAATCAAGATATTTGTAAAAGGCCATATTTTAATACAGATAATTGTTGAAAATCACTTATTTCTATTTGCTCGTCTACTCTGCCTCCCTAGAGCTATGCGTGTTTGCAACAGCACACTCGCCAAACTGCCCGTCACACCAGCGTAACGATGGAATATCAAACTGAGATACTCATTTAAGCGATACATGGAGGCCGAGAGCTGCGCCTAATAAGCTTGAGTTGTTTCTTTCTAGTATCCTAAAGCTCATTCTCCGGCAGGGCAAGAGCCTTCATCGAGCTGCTCGCAACAGATAACTCGAGGTTGTCAAGGACGACCCTGTGACTATAATCCTTTCTCCATTTGTTGAGCTTCTACGGGATGCTGACATCCCGTGTTGGAGAGTGAGAACTCATATATTACGTATCAGTGTTGTCCTCGGAGTATCTTGACACCTATCCTATCTTGACATGGGGATCTAAGGACAGCGCGGATGCGAAGAAGGGGTTTGTCTGTTATGATGAGAAATAATCCTATCTCTTTTCAACAAGATGAGAGAGAATATAGTTAGATATAATTGAGCCATCCACTACGGGGTAGTAAAGTACGCTGCCAGCAACCTCAGATATCATCTAGAGAAGCCACCTACGACTAGTTCTATGTCCCATCTGCTGGCTACTCTTGATCATCACTTTGGCCCATATAAAGAGGACGAAAATCTGAGAACTGCTATCGACATTTGAACTGTCCGGTGAAAGGGTCAAAGGTAGAGATAATGGAGAGGAATGTGAATAGTACTTAAAACTGTAGTAATGCTAGATATATGCTTAAGCTGGAGCTTTTCACAACCATTAGGTCAAGGGAACTTGGGGCTTCACCACTATTCTGGCGATACAACACACCTATTTCTTTCCCATGAATCCTCAAGCCGTTCATTGTTATCACCAAACTTCTTCACCTTTCGGGGCTTCAGCTGGCAATATCTGCCTGGCGCATGTGACCATGCAGCAAATCAGAACTCAAAATTGCAACAACAGCCCTGACGTACAATGAGAATAGAAGAGAATAGAATAGAAGACGGTGGCTAGAAAGCTGCTGAGAAAGAATACAGCCACTCACGAACCGTAGCGCCGATGCGATAGAAGACTCCACGGGGAGGTGAGACATATACATCCGTGTTCAACAACTTGTCGCCTTCAAAGGAAAGCTTTCAGCTCAGCCAAATTCTAATTCTCTCAATATTCACATCAATAGCGCCACTCTCAATTAATAATATGATTGAGTTTTCGTACATCAACGAACCATGACTGTCACATAAATACATGGAGTTTACAGGCATTGCATCGACTAACCTGATAAGGTAGTTCAAGAATGCGCCACGCCTGCAACGGGCGGAGCTGAGGACGGCATGGGCCGTTTTAGTGCACGAGGCTGCATTATCACATAAACTATCACTTGCTGATATGTGATATTGTCCAAACGCTGTGATTTGATACGAGAACGAGGTGAGCGTTTCCGCTTTTGAGTAAGGCGCTGAGACATTGCACGGTCGGCTTCGGGCCCCTCCGCGGCCCGTGGCTAGCTGGATGAGCCTAATACGGTGAATCATATTCCTTTCTGGCAAGCGTGCGCAACTCCAAACGTAGGCCAAGGACGAATGAGAGAGTGCTCATAGGCCTGCCGTACTTGAGCCTCTTGAAACCGAGAATACAGGCCGGGGAAGAGACCATATGCGGATGTGATATCCAAACCTTCTCAAACAATATTGGATATGGCATCATATTATTGTGATTACAGCACATGAAATGACCTTTTGAGGAAAGCTTTCAGCTGAATGATATCAGCCACCGAGAAACACGTCTGCCGTCCTGTGCCCTCAAACCCATTATAAATACATGTAGACATCTTACCAAGGGAATCAACCATCAACCATCAGACACTTCATTTTCCTCAGCTCAGAATCAATCTACTATCTCTTAAAATGGCTTCTCTTGTCCCCATTAAGTTCAGCGAACTCACTGCCAAGTATTACGGACTCACTGGCAAGCTCGTTCTGCATGCTAAAGGCACCGTCCCCGGATTCTTCCTCACCCCCTTCTTTGATCAGGAGCTCTGGATAGGCGCTCTCAAGTTTGCCGTCAATGCTTACAGTGGTGGCCTTTCCAAGCTCCCCCACGAGAAGGAGGTAGAATTTGACCACGAACTTCCAATTCATCTACCCATCCCCGACTTCAACAACAAGTCGGTCTTGATCAAGACCGCCTTTGGCATTTCTGAGATCGATATTGAGTATCTTGACTGGGCCACGCCTACTTCGGCTATTGTTGTGCCTGTTCTGGCTACCGTAGACGACACCACTGCTCCGGCTAGCAACTCAGACAAAAACCCTGGCTACAATACTATTATCCGCCCGCCTAAGGAACTTTATCTCTCGGACAAGGGTACCCTTGTCATCACAGCTGAGGTCCCCAAGCAGCCGAATTCTTCGGTAAACATTGATTTCAACCCCAAGTTCATCAAGCTGGTTGCTGCCAGTTATGAAAAGGGTTTTATCAAGTGGACCATTTCGTGGGAAAAGGTTCCAGATCTTGCACACGACCCGCAGCGCGTCAGTGTCATCACCACCATTGAGCCTGAGGTGAAGATTCAGCCCTGGCCTCCCATTCCCGACCCCAAAGACATTCAGCCCTACCTTATCCACCGTTTGTGGATGCTTTCAGATCAGAAAGAGTGAGACGCCTACCGGCTGACTCTCGAAGGTTGCACCTAGCCGCTCTTCTTTGAAGACATGGTGTGGAGACGGGGAAATGTATTGATAGTCTAGGGGAGAAAGGGACGGCATGACCTCCCATCCTCTGTCGCGGCTATGTATTTAATCTTGAGGAGCACCTGTATTGTATGGTCACAGAACAGATATTGTCAACAGTTTCTGTCATATTTATATACAATTGCGTTTGTGAACCGTTTCCTGCTACGCTGCCCCGGTGAAACTAAGTTCTCTGGTGATTTAAGCTGTCAGACATAAGTCTTAAATGGAAATAACGCACCTGGCTAACAAATTTAGACATTAGCCCGGGTGAGACTTTTGTTCCTGCTTCGAGTTCAAAGCTTCAGATTCGTTAAATTCCAAAATGTCCTCAGAGCTTGAGAAGCCGCCGCTTTGACGGTTGAGAAGTACCTGGCCACCAATCTCAGGCCTCATACTCAACAGAGACCTCTAATCCTAGTATGGAAAGAAATAGCAATGCAACCGATCATCCCCTGTAGTGACGGCCGATCTCTGCAACGCAGACCAATCGTATCCCAAGCCCCGCACATTTTCAGCACTCCTGTGAGACATTGGAAGGCCTCAAAGTCTAAGGCTGAGCCCTGGTAAACAGCTGCAGAATAGACAAGTATAGGAAATTATCTTGCGGTAATCTAGACATGTTGTACTATTTGGATTTGGATCATATGAATGGAAAAACCAGAGATACAAAGCATTATGTAGGTTCTCAGAGATATTTCATGGAGATGCGTCGATTACTGTGAGCTACATCACTTGCGATATCATGTCTGAAAGATAGACTAGATGTGTGATTTTCAATTGATATTTGAAGTTGAGAGCTTAAGTCAACAGAGAGAACTTAGCTACAACCTGACCATCCGTAGAACAGTGTTTTGTCAACGCTCCTTTCTCAGCATTGGTGCTAATCTATGCTTATTCGTCATGCTTGAGATTGTTCAAAATGTCCTGAATGACAATAGGAGCGACTTCAATGATTGTTCTTCCAATATTTCCAACCGTAGCAACGAAATGATCAAATAGACCCTTTTGCATAATTTGATCGAGAGGTATAGCTATGAGGCTTTGTAAACAAATGTCACCGATGAGAGCTCTGTGACACAGAATCTCGACATGAGTTGACATGTCGGTGACGCTCAGTTCTGACTCGCCGATGGTTCGAGTAATGTCGTCCATTTTGGGGGGCTCAGCAACTAAAGCGGTTTTAAGGATGATTGCAAGAAACTCAGACATCTCATTGCCATCACCTTGATTTGTGTACCGGGTGAAAGCATCGGCAAAGCTTTTGGCATCGTCGCTCAGAGAAGCGCTCACGGGAGGGAGCTTTGGGTAGAGTCTTGACATTCCCTCGCCGGCACCTTGCGCATTGACTGAGATCCGAAGTGCGGACTCAACAATTCCAGGAGTGATGAGTTTTGCAACCCTGGGAACAACATCCTTCGTCTCGGGGAATTGATCCTCCATCTTGTCGAAGATTCTGAACTCGTTCACCTTATGAGCATCCATCATTATGATTGTCTGCATTGCAGCCTCTGCGACGATCGCACGTGCAGCACACTGTCTGTAGTTGACATGGACGGACCCAATGTCGATCGAAGCGTCTGAACCCAGCTTGCTTATGACGCCGAGTGCGGTACCTGCAACGGCAGCGATAGGACTGCCCACTTGGCCCATGAAAGGGAATCCAGTTCGTAATATGGAATGATCAACTCTTTGGCCGACACTAGTAACCTTCCTGAAAATTGCCCAAAAAGTCTTACCATCACTGAGGGGCTCTTCTATCACACTACCGTCCGGGCGGCCTATGGTCATGATGTATCTGATATCTTCGCTGCCAGCAGGAGCACGGTCCAAGCCAAACATGACAGCAGACATGCCGCTGAGATAATTTCCGAATCTACCTCGAAACACAGTTGCCGTGTTCCTGGTTCCGGTACCATATGAAGAGACGCCGATAGCCTTGCTTTCGCCGCTGATGAGGAGTGGGGATCCGGATTGGCCTGATGTATCTGGTCAGCTCCTTGATTTTCAGATCAAAAGCGGCTGCTTACCACTTGCAAAAGATATCGTGTGTTCGAGCAAATTGAAACCCGTTTTCGAAAGATCGCAATCTATTCTTTTGGTCATCTCATACATTTGCGCTCCTTGTTCATCACCCAAGGATTTGTCGCACGGGTATCCAACCACGCTCAAAAGCATCTTATTCACAATCCCTACAGTGGGCTGCTGGGCGATACGCACTATATCGTTGAATTCTTCCACTTTTATGAATGCGACATCACTTGCGCGATTGGTGTCACTAATAATCCAGTCCTCCGGAACGACGGCCTTGAGACCTCTGCGGAATTGAACACCAGGTTGGTCAACAGAGTTCTTGCCATTATATCCCACGAAAGCACGGACCTGAACAGCTTTGCCGAAGTCGTGTGTATGGTCGTAAACGCAGTGGGCGGCGGTGATGATGAGATGAGGCATGATTAGCCATCCTGTACCTTGAGCATGACGCGTGTCGCTAGGATCCTGCCCTTCAAATCGAATCTGAAGCTTGACAATGGCTAACACAAAGTCAGGCTTGGGGATTGTCGACATAACATG
This sequence comes from Fusarium lyarnte (nom. inval.), assembly GCA_014898885.1. Taxonomy (NCBI): domain Eukaryota; kingdom Fungi; phylum Ascomycota; class Sordariomycetes; order Hypocreales; family Nectriaceae; genus Fusarium; species Fusarium lyarnte (nom. inval.). The sequence goes on from JAAVUB010000279.1 coordinate 31,908, forward strand.
CCTCAGTTACCTACAATGATATTTCCCTCCAGGCTGGCAGTGCATCGGATCAACTAATCTGCGTGAATCATCGTCAAACACTGTCTGAATTCCATCTGCTTCAGGTCCTATGGGAAGAACATCTGTCGCGGGTGTACCAGACACGTCTCGGAGAGACCATCGAGCGTAGGTTCTTTCGGGATTAGATGAAGCCATAGTGTCATGGACAAAATGCATAAGAGAAGATTGAGGGGATTGTTTCTAGAAATGGTCTGCTGATTCTGTATAAAAATCCCATTTGGGGTTGAACTTGTACGCTAAAAACCGATAGCGTCTCGCGAGATCTTTAAGCTCGGATTCACAGTCCTGGGTGGCTACATGGGCTACCTGATTGGCCAGATAAGTTCAGCATCTCCTCGACAAACCCCTTCAACCCCACCAAGCACAGAGTTACAGATACGTGCAACGTGCATGCCATCATGTCACGTCTCAGTAGATTGCCAAGGGGATATTGGACTTCTGTATGCAGAGAAACCTCTTGCCTTGCACATATGCCACGGAATATCAGACTAATCATATGTTCTACCCCAAGACCGCCTCGCTGTCAAAGTACGCCCCCCAACTTCATCCATCGGACCCCTCCTCGTAGATCTGGGTGGAAGTAAAGTTTCCATAACAACATCATTCCCATCTGGTTCTGTTTCTTTGCGCTGTGTGATCTCAATAAACTGGCCCAGCCGTTTTCTCCATCCAGGCAGAGCACCGTCTTCAATTTGTCAGCTATAAGCATAGACTTGGCGAGGTAGGAGAAGGATTTCAACTTACCCACTATGAGACATGCGAACTTGAGGATAACAGGAACCCACACACATACTGCTACCAACTGTCCAAACCCCCATTTCGATAGGGCAACCTTGCTCTCGCTGCCTGATTCCCCGCCACTGAGCAGATGCATAAATGCCGCAAACTCTTGTACGCCAATTGCACCCATAACGATAGTAAGGACCTCCATCGAGATCCAGATGGCTTCTGTGAAGAGCACGACGTACCTCTGGGAATCGGACGAATTCAGACGGAAAGGCAAGCTATCTGTCAAAGCATCGGCCTTGCGAGATAACCAGTCACCCTGCTCAAAGAGGTGCATCCTGATCATAGCAAGGATCCAGTCCAGTATCAAAAATACCATGATTACATGCATGGGTGCCTGAGTCCTGGAGTGAAACTTGAAGAAGTTCTCCGCATCTCGATCCAGATACCCCGACTTTTCATCCGTAGTGGAACTGGAGCTTCTCTCCGCGGGCTTGTTGAACGTCTGACAAAACGTCCTAGGTCCGATGTGGTTTCCGCAACGTTCTAGAGACGAGGATTCAGTAAAGTGCTTCAATAAGGAAGGCTCATCGACGGTCTGGGGCCGAGCAATGAGCACAACAAGAACCCAGTTGATGAATACAAGAGCAAGTGTATACCACCAACGATTGTGAGTCTTTTGAAGAATTAGCTGCACAAATAGTAGGGGATACATTCCCGCTGAGGTCATGCCCCTCACAGTAAGGTTGTTCGTTAGCCATGAGAGTAGCGAGCTGATGTTACCAAGTCCCGTTCCGCTCGAACTTGAGAAGGTGATGATAGCAGCTATAGAGATAGTACCGAGAAACACAGCTTGAGCTTCCTGAAGATCGACAAGAGTCGACGCAACTGTAACTCCGAAGCTACTCCTGGAAACCATTTCCTGCCATTGGAAGGCCGTCTCGAAGGCTCCAACAGGTCCATGGAATGGAAGAAGCGAAATCAATGTGAAGTTCCTTATCCAGGTCTTGGTGATCTTGTAGCAAGATGCAAAGAGCAGGACTATCGTGAATTGTATCAGATATGCCACGATTATCTATGTGTACTTAGCAAAGCCTTTTAGTCTTGGCGTTGTGAACTTACGCCAGGCCCTGCAATATCATAATCGATTCCAGGATCGGCTTTATCGCAATACTCGCCACTCATGATTCTGCCCAGGTCCTTAATATTCGTTGAGTTGATCGCCTGACATTGAAACGTCCAAAGCTCCTGAGGACATCCACCAAACTTGGAGTCTGAGCATGACTGAAGCGCGCATTTGACATATTTTAACAATGCGCGCCGCTCCCAGAACTCGTCTAGTCGGCCAGTGTTAAACTTTCTGTCCACCTCTTCTAGTGTCTGATTGCTGATGGTATCTGGCCCGTGATTGGTAGTCATCATAGCAACGGTCGCCAAGGTGAGGCAGTTCCATAGCGTTTCGGGGTTCGAAAACATGTGATGTTCGCTTCCGCACGCTTTGTAACAATTGGTAACTTTGTCAACGATGCACCCGCTCTCGATCAGTCTAGCAGGAACGTCGGCATGGTTGATGATGGCGGGTAGACGGTAGAGCCAGGCGACCTCCCACTCTCTCCAGTCCTGGGGGATGGTGAATTGTTTGAATGGACTGTCGGTGAAGTTGAGCTCTGGACGGTACCGGAAACTTCTTTCTACCATTTTCACTGAATGCGGGTCTGCTTCAGGGTTAATGCCTGAGAACGGGGGAATATTTGGATGATGGGAGCAGAGATTGCGATTGTGTCTTGCTGCCTGGAGAGCCTTATTTATTGTCGCGCCCTCATGCACCTCGCCACTGCCAAGATCAGTATTGATCTGCATGTCAGCATTGGAGTTGGGAAGCATTACGGTGGCCTAATTGATAAGAATGTATTTATGAATAGCTTAACAATCAATAGGATACAGGCGCCTTGGACTATGTTGAGGGGTAGATTCACTTCTGGGCGACGATATTTCGTCTTGTGGTGATCTCCTTCAAAATGCCACGAACATTTATCGGAGCTTAGAGTCCTTTATTGTTTGAGCTCGTGGCAGTGAAGCTATGTGCAGCACCAAGATCCCTGTCAAGCTGAAAAACTCCCCTCACACGACAGATGACTTGACGAACCAGCTTGCGATGGACTCAGCCTCGGACGCACTACAGGTTCGCAAACCTCCATCTCGCTCGACGATGGAGATTGATATCCCCAGAGTAAAAAGCCAGTATCATGCCATAGATTCCACCAATTGGCCACTTATTCAACAACGCCCCGAGCCCCCAACCCTTATCCTCCCTCCCGTCCGCATCAACGCCACTCCTTTTCACCTTGTCGTAGACAGTTGGCAAGGTTGTGGCGAAATAGCGTTCTCTGAGTCTGTCATACCACGGCCGATCGTACAATTCCCAGAACTGCTCCTTAACGTAATATGTATGTGCGTAAAGCCACTTACGACCACCAAGGTCCATCAATTTCTTCTCCAGAGCCTGATTCTTCGCTTTGAACACTTCTCGGTCTGGTGGGCCCCAGCCCCAAACACCAATATTGAGCATCGGTTGAGACATGTTATGCCCGGTGCCAGTATCTGAAGAGCCTTGCGTAACAGGGTGAAAAGTAGGTGTTCGACAGCCTTTCAGGGGACAGAGCCAAAGTGGCCATATTCTCAGCTCTGAGTCAACCCATTCGATAAATGCTTCAGCTGTGTTGTATGGCAACGCCAGATCCTGAACCACGAACTGGTCTGAGATTCGACTTGCGTGAAGTGCATGGTAAAGCGTTCGGGTGTGAGAGAAGTCATCCAGAAGCCAGCGGAAAAACCTGTTGAATGGGACGATCTTGAAGTAAGTGTATCCTTGACGGCCGACCCAAAAGGCAGCCCTGTCGTACCGGAAGAGATATTCGCCGAGTGGTATGTACTCTGTGACTGTCGCTGAGGGAGGGAGATGTTCTGTCTGTTCTTTCACATGAAGATAGAACCAAGGGTCTCCTGCGTTACTGAAAGTACGTATTGAATAGTCACTTGGCTTGGTGTTGGTCAACTCGCCCGTTATGACAACGCCATGGTCCTTCGAATAGAGAATACCGTCGACATAGTCAACGTCCACTTTCCCGCAACACTGTTTCGCTGCGGAGAGAGCATTCGACACGCTGTCAACTCTGTGATACGTTGTCTTGACATATTGTTTCGCCTCGATCAGTCGGACTTGCATCAATGTCACCAAGCCCAAAGTCCCAGCAGCACCCGCAGCACCATCAAACAGATCTTCATGTTCTTCACACGATGCCCAGATTATGTCTCCGTTTCCAAGTATCATTTCGACAAAGTTGACCGTTTCGTTGAAGAAACCATGTCGAAATGAGCTGCTTTCCCCAGACGTCCCTGCAAAGCCTCCTCCTGCTGTGATCCCTGGAAATTCCATCACCACTGGGGGTACCAGGCCGTGTGGCATCGTGGCTTCGATAAGTCGGTCCATCGGTACATTGGGCTCCACAAGACAGGTTCTTTGCGCGGAGTCCACTGAGATAACTTGGGATAGCATGCTGATGTCGACAACAGTCGTGTTAGTCGCATGACGAGGACGAGTACTGCTTGAAGAACCATGAAAGACGCGATACGGCTGGCGGAGTTTGTAAAAGTCGCGTATCTTGTCGGCGACGTCTTGGACAATTTGGTTGTGCCGCTCCATGGCTCAGCAAAACAAGCATGAGCAGCTGGTGGACAACCTCGAACATTTGGCAGATGTGGCTAATATGTACCCTCGATACACTTATCTATCCCCTACTTGAGCACTTGCGCCGTGGCAGAATCTGAATCAGGGGAAAGATTGGTGTAGCTTTGAACGACATCACGGTGACCAGACTGAGACAGCAGACGGGAAGAAGAAGGCGGTGATGATGCCTATATGTGACCTCACCCAACCAAAACATGTAGATGGCTACCAGCGTGACGCTTTGATGCAAATTACGAGCAACTTTGTAACACATTTGTTACACACAGAGAGAAAAGCTTCTCATTGACGAGTAAAATATGCATAACCTGCACAAAAAGCTAAATCTAACGAGTCTAGACCCGGGCTGAGCTTTCACTCCGGGCACAAGTAACACCATCTATTCACGCTGTTTCACAACCCTACACCAAGCGTAGCACAAATCTCCCTCTACCAAAGTCCTGCAACTCCAAATCTCACCAAACGCCAGGAATGAAGCGCCAAGGTACACGTCTGCAATACTCAGTCCACGCGGCACCATACTTAACCGAGCAGCTCTTCTCATCGCGTATACACCGATGCACAAGCAACACCGTCATCCACACCGCGTACGTCCACACCACAGCCCTCGTGCTACCCACCAGCGCACAGCTGCTGAAGCTAAGGATCAGATCGCCCAGGTAATTCGCGTGCCGAGACCATCCCCACCAACCGCTGCAGAGGAGTAAACTTCTGTGCTGACGGCCATCGGAAGTCCTGAAGGATGCGACTATGCATTCTGCTGGTTTGCCCCAGATGGTGCATTTTCCGCCTGTGCGTCGCACGATTTCCTTCTGGTGGTTCACGGACCGGAAGATGATGTAACCTGCTACTCCGAGGGTGAAGAAGAATGCTAGATAAGGCGTTGGAGCTGATGATGGGTAACGGCCCAAATATTGGCCTTGGATGGTGTATGTTGTTGGTAAGAAGCAGAAACAGCCCCAGCTGAGGTAGAAGCCGTAATGGTCGAATTTGACGTCGATGGTGCGCAAATACCAGGATTCATTAATGAAGAAATCCACCACGTAAAGAGTCTGTAATGCAGTGACAAGGATAAGCGATGGCTCAACATAACCCTGGTTCTGGTACTGATACGCCATATTCGAAAAGTCGCTGCCTCATGTAAGTGTGCGTTCTCGTATCAAATTACCCAGACTCACATCAGGGTCCACACCATCATTCCAGCCCTGCCATTACTGAAAAGCTTGAGGTCAAAGCTCTCGCCCAATCGCGGGTTCAACTCAATCCCCATGAAGAAGTCGTATAGGAACGACCCTGTCCATATCAAATTAGCGTTTAATTACACTCCAAACTCTAAAGGTGATGGTCTCACCGCTGAACTTCCTATCTTCAGGGTGCGTCGGCATTACGTACGCCTTGACGAGCGCAAGTGCCGAAATAACGAACCCAGCTAAGTTCATAGCTCCAATCAAGCTGCTCCAATTACGGGGGATGAAGCCAGGGTCCAGAATGCCCAGCCAGCTGAGAATCCCGTAAAGGAGATGCGTGACGATCCAGGCTGAGAGGCCGTTGATTTTGTAGCTGAGGAGATAGCCGGCTGGCGTGAGTTGGCCTTGGTGTTGCTCTCCGGGTAGTAGGCAGTACAGAAGGGCTTGGATTCCGACCCAGCAGATTACTGCGGCGATGCCTTTGGTGGTGAGATGGGGACCGTACTGGGCGCAAATGGTCCAGAAGCCGTGTTCTTTCACGGCGTCTGTGAAGAGGGAGAGCGATCCTTCGTATTCGGCCAATGTGATGAAGATGGATATTGAAGCCATTGGGGCGAGAAACAGAGGCGATGCGCCAACAAGAGATCGCAGCCACGACCTCCCAAACGCTGCACGACCCCAAACATCAGCAGCCGCCAACATCTGAACCTCGGTCGTCAGCGCCTTCGCCTCAATCGGCTTCTTCTTTCTCTGCGTCGTGATGGTAGTCGTCGAGCCAGCCATCGGTAGGCCCTCTGCAATTCTTGCCATGGTGCGTATATCGTATGCAGTGAAGTCAAGTATGAGATATCGTGAGAAAGGTGAAGGAGGAGAAGGAGGAATGTGTAGTACAAAGGGATGAGATGATAATCACGGCAGTTTTAGTGGCTGGGGCATCGTCATCGATCAGCGGGTGGATCTACAGCCGGCCATGGTTAGATTACAGTATTTGTGGCTTGGACTTTTATGTTGGTTTGAGTTATGCAAGCGGACGCGTGTGAGCGGGCGCGTTGTGAGCTTAATTGTTTGGTGCCAAGATAAGGAGGCTTGAGACATGTTGGTGGGTGGCTTATGCGTCAGGTGTTGGTTCTGAAATACAGGGTAGTACAACATAAACAATCAGAATTGGCGGTGAGCGTAAGACATTTCGGGTGTTGGATAGACTCGATGATCCGTTGGGATTAAAGTCTTGTTGTACGGCATCATTGTGATGCTGGTGTGACACCAATCATATTAGGCCGAGTCACGTTCTTGTTTGTGCCGTGAGGCTCAATTTTCGTGTTGCATACGGTAATTTCCTGCTAAACTGTAAATCCCAATTAGCGTGGCTGAATCACTGACCGCCTCCGTAACCGTCCGCGGCGCCCGACATGCCAAGGTCCCAGGCTCCCTGCCATGTCTTTGCGTATTACTAGCAGCAGAGCCAAAAGGCTTGAATCCCGTTGACGGCCACAGACTCACCCGAAATTGTCCGACAACTATTATTATATATGCTTTCTTGCAAGGAAATGCCAATGGCTATGGAACCACGTTGTCAAATTATCTTAACAGTGTATCGAGCTGTCTCATCCTTCTCAAGATAAAACCTCATTTCTATACCTGAATCCCTCCATATATCCTCCCTCAACTTAGATACCGACTTGAAAAATGTCTTCTGGTCTGCCCAATCCCTCTTCATTTGCTCAACCGCGATCTCAAACATGCCGATTCTCCTGAAAGTCCCCCTTTCTCGATCTGTGACTAGCAATAAGCCGCACTCAGATGGTAACCTCTCCTGCCAAGGATGCCTAATATCAGCTTCCGCAATCTTCAGAGCGAATATTCGAGTATTCTTTGGCACTTCCCTATCCAACCAGATAGCACATGGATAATCGGCCTTCAAGCCTTTCCCCATGAATACAAGTCTTGGCGTCAGGTCAAGTGGTTTCAAGAACTTGATACGATGCCTCATTGTGTTATGGCTCATCCACCAGCTTGAGTGTAAGGGTCCTAGTGCACTGCGTGAAGCAGATCTAAAGCGGACTTCGGTAAGAGGCCCTTGAAGAACAAGTGCTGTAGGGCGTAATATTTCAAGACGCTCTGGCTCATTGTCTGTGGTGATGATCTCGATGACCTTTGTCACGACTTTCGGTTCAGTTTGCGCTCGGAACAAGAAGTTGAAGTCAACGGGCGTGTAAACAGATGCCCAAGACCAACTTGGCGCGACGCGAGTACTCGGCGGTTCCTCTTCCGTGTCTGTGCGCCATAGTAGAGAAAGTGGAAGACTTTCTTGTCTCCAGAGCCCGCTGAGATATTTCTCTCTTGGTAATATACTAGTCAACTGCTCAGTTACACCATCAATGGCAATGAGCTTATCAGTTTCTTTCGACAGCTTGCCAACGCTGTACTGAGCTACCACTGAAGCCCATACGTAGAGAAACATCTCTTCATCCGTGACTGTCTTCTCTGCGTTGAGCTCTCGGGTGAGAAGTGCCGTATATACATGCTTGAACCTGTAGTCTTCTACAGACTGCACACCAGAGGGAAGCCTATCAGCAACATCGAAACTTTTGTATCGGTACTGCAGATCCCAAGGCCCTCCTTCTGGATAAAACTCTGAAGCGTAGAGCTCGCCACATTCCCAGTATAGCATATCGTGAGCAAAATATACGGTTCCTCGCGATAGAAGCCGTTCCTGGAATACCCATGCCCGCTTTAATAATGGTGAGTTTGCGACTGCCTTCTCCCAGGGGTCACTTGGGACCAGATAAAATTCTCCTTCAAGCTTGTGCGATGGCCATTTGAGATTAACCTTAGCGCCATTGATGCCTGTAGGATTGCGTTCTCGAAAGAGTCCCCCGTGGGCGTCCGATGATGCTGCTGCAGCAAGAGTTATTGCTGAGTATGAGTAAACTTTCGCCATCGTCACCGAGTGCAAACTCCAGTCTTCTGCGTCAAGCTGGATGATACAAAGAGCATCTATCCAGATATACTCCAGGCCAAGACGATTTGTGACAGTGATTGCATCGCGGAATGTTGCAGGGAGGTCTTTGACATGCATTCCAGTACTCGTCATGCTCTCGATGTTAGATCTGAGTAGTTTGGTGAAGGATTGTCTTCCCCAACAGTAGCTCAACGTAGCATACTCTATTTCTGGTGGAAGGTCATTTGTCCCGTCCGTTTCTACCACTTTGATAATCTCAGGTATGCCATCTGCATTTGGGATGATCTTGACCAGTCGAGCTGGAAGCCAATCCCTGTTCTCGCCATTGCGCGCATGTAGTTTGTTGCATGATTTATGATTATCTGAACAGTCCTTGATCCATTTGGACAAGCACTCAAAACTGGCTACGCTGGATGTACTTTTCGACGTCCTGTCAATTGGTCTGTGACATTTCACACGAGGATCTATCACCAATCAGTCAAGTCATTTTTGCGACGGCCGAACAACGCACCCTCGGTCCCAAAGAGCCGTATATCAAGCCTATCAATATGCCGAAGATTATGCCTCGTAAGACCGAGATCCGCTGAAAGGTGGCCTTCATATGTATACATATGATACTGCCACAGAGCAAGCAACGGCGCGCCATGTGCCCTTCGAGACGGTTTGCCGTCAGAATCCGCGAAGGATCCATTCCCATGCTCGCCAAGGGCTTGGTCCGCCGCTGCGAGCGCGACAACAAAGGAGCAAAAGTCGCAATCCTTCACGGACTCTGCTATGTCTCGAGATGAGTCTGCATCATTCTGGAAGGCTTTCCATGGCGCTTCGTGGAAGGGAGCGTAGCTGGTGGTGAAGTCTCGATCCAGAGGTTTTGGTTCGGAGAGAAATGCATCTCGGCATGGTGCACAGAGCTTTGAAGACATCGCGCGTCACCGGAAGGACGGAGGCTTCGACGCGCTGCGTTTATCACGTAGGACGATGAGGCGGGGGATTGAGGTGGCTTAGTATGAGGTCAGCTTGCTAGTGATGCACTAACCACAAATGTTAGACTGCTGTGCCACGTGGTGATGATACTAGAAGTGTTGGAGTAAAAGAGGCGTGGCGGTTCTCGGTGAAACGAGTGACCTCAATGGAAAAGGTGGCTCACCAAATGAGACACTGGGAATTAGGTCGACGCTACTGAATCTGCATTAACACTATGTCCTATTCAGCCTGTCCTGCGATGTCTTCGGCGACGACATAGGTGAATCCGCCGGCATCTCAATCGGTTCCTCATTAATCTGACGTGCCGACTTCATCTTCTCCACCACCGTCTGCTCCTTTCCAGTGGGAGCCTCATGGACCAAAATGCCGGGAGCCTCGTATATCGCATTATCCGGAGCTTGATGCGGAGATATCCCACTCCCGTCAACTTCAGAAATTCCAGTCGACTTTGCATCCAGCTCAGGCTTTTCAAATCCATCTATTGGGGCAATTCTTGGTGTTTGTCGCTTCTTGCGTCGGTAGAGGAAGAAGCCGGCGAGGAGGAGGACCAACGCAAGAACACCGATGCCTGCGCCTATGCCGGCTTTTGCACCGGTCGCTAGTCCTGTTGCTTCTTGTGAAGACTCTGGTGTTGAGGTGGTAGGATTGGAATCTGCTGTAGACGTTCCGTTATCCGCGTTGATAAAGAATAAATTACTTGTCAGGCTGCTTATATCGCTGCGATTGGTCACGTCGTATACCGTAATGATGAATTTCGCGTCGCCAACGTCCAGGTCCAGAGGTATCGTCCAAGTGTAGTTCATATATGTGTCTGTGCAGTTGGGGTTCCATAACTTCCAGTCTGAGGACGGATAGTCAAAGGTTTTGTTGTCTATGCTCGGTTAGCGGAGCCTTTGCTTGTTGAGATAAATATCAGGCATACCAAAAATCACTATGGGTTTAAGATCGTCTGGGCCTGGTCCATATGTCCCCGTCCACCACCTCAACTCCATTTTCACCTTTGAGCTCCCCTCGCCCCATGTTCCGTTGACGTCGCGCCCAGCTCCCCAGCCTACCATCTGTGTTTGTCCACGCACCCAAGTTTTGCCTTCACTAGGCCAGAGAAATTCATCTTCAATGGTCGCGATCTCGCACCAATCATCTTCTGATTCATCATCGTCTCGTCGTCGTAGTGGGTTCGACGCGAAGTTCTGTGAGAAAGACATTTTGATCGCTGAGAATGTGAGCAAGTGGAGGTGTTTTGCAATGGAACCTAAGGGATGGAAATTCGACATCTTTAATGTATTGACAGGTGGAGAGCATTTTGGGTCGACGTTACCATAACAGCTTAATCGAAATAAGGACCTGTCTCGTCTTGAATCCTTCAGCAGCCTGACGAATGGGGTATTGCGCAGACCTCTCGCTAAGGGTCTTGGCTGCGATCCTTCAGCGGCACCCTTGGGATATTGCCTGTTCTTGAATGGCGTTTTGGGTCCTTTTGCTGCGCATTGACCACGGGCCCATGAGGCTTAGACAATTCCAAGTTTTTATTCTTATTTCCAATTCTTGTCACGTAGTTATAATTAGCCATTAAGACCGACCTACGGACCACGCCGGGGCTCAGGATCCTTTGCCCTCAAATTCAAGCAGACATTGTAACATACAGGCAGATTATAAATTCTGTTTTTCCATGCTCACGCACCGAATGGTCTGATCTGATTCGTCCTTCCCCCTCGGTCTGACCTATACAAGGATTCAAAGGGGAGAAGCACTGGAGCGTCCACCTCGACTGAATACACGTTTGCTTTTCAATCAATATGCCCTCCCTTTCAAATCACTGTCTCGCATTCCAAGACACGGCTCATGTTCGAAGTGAGGCACGTTCCTCAATAGCGGTAGTCATGCCATTCAACTCTTGTTCACCGCTATCGGACGGATCATCCCATCCTTCGCGCTGATCCTTCGGCACCCTGACAAACATGAGATCCAAGGCCAAGCCAAGTAGTGCCAGGCCAGCCGCAAAGTACAGAGCTGCCCTGTATCCTCTAACCTCGTCATCGTTGTTGGTTCCAATCTCTGTCTCAATCGTCCCAGCGAAGCCTTGACCTAAACTGTTTCCGTAAAGGTTAAGAGTTCCAATCAGACTGCTCGCTACGCCCTGTTGACGACGACTGACGCTGTTACTGGCGATCACTTGTGCGGCGACGTATACCAAGTCGGGGCAGAAACCATAGAGAATCATGGCTGGGAAGACCTGCGCCCAATATGTTTGTTGTACTGGCATTGTTGCAATGAGGATATTGCCAACCAGAGTAACAGTCACACCGATCGCCATGATCCATTGCGCTGCAACACGGGGGATTAGCCATGCTGCGATAAATACAGCGAGCACAGAGCTGAGCCCGAATGGTACCCAATTAATGCCAATTCGGGTGACAGACATTTCGCGCAGGAGGTACTGCCAACTCGTTGAGTACCAGAGACCGATCCCGAAGGCCATGTAGCTCTGTTTAGTGCGTCAGTGTATCCACCGTTAAGAGAGGTCCGACAGTGGCAAGACGTACCAAGAGCACAACAAAGACCAAGGCTGTGAAGGTCGGCGCTTGAAAGACTGACAGTGGCATGATGGGGTCCTTGGCATAACGCTTCTCCCAGAGCAGGAAGGAAAGAAACATAACCACAGAAAGCACCAGCAGGGCTATCTCGTAGGGCGCGTTCCATCCAGCTGAAGGTGCTTGGCTATGATGGTCAGTCACAGATGAGACTAGACTCGAAGGGCCGGTTACACTTACTTGCATACTACGTTAAACAGAATCAAGCTTCCTAGTCCTAAGATGATTCCAGGAATATCGATATGCCCTCCTTTGTCAACCGGGGTTTCCTTCGGCATGAGGTACGCCAACCACGCCAGGTTGAAAGCCGCGATGCCAGCACTAATACACACGTCAGCCATCGCTCAACAGAGCAGCAGAACACTTACATGAGGACAAAAAGCCACATCCAATTAACATTGTCGATAAACACGCCCGTGATCAACGAACCTATCATCCCTCCCAGAGGCGGCGACGCTGCGAAGAAACCCAAAACGACGTTTCGCGATCGACCTGGTGGAACCATGGTGGTGATAATTGAGACGGCATTGGGCATAAAGACACCTCCACCAACACCAGTCAAAGCGCGCATGGCGATGAATGAGTCATAGGTCTTGGTGAAGGCATTGATGAGAGAGAAGAGGGTGAAGATTGCACAGCCGAGAAGGGTGAGTTGCGAATGGCCGTAGATGGCGCCCAGTCGGCCAGTCACCAAGACGAATGCACCTTGCGTGAGCCTGTGGATATCAGAAGCGTTTACAATTACAATGAGATGGTAGAGACCTACGGATAAGAAGCGGCCATCCAATTCGCCTTGCCGGGACCTGATTCACGCCCAAGGTCTTTGCTAAGAGCGAGACCGCCCACGAGGGTGATGCAATTGGACATGAACTTGATGAAAGGTCAGTGATTGGTTCACCAAAACTTCAGAGCTTCTAGATATGGCTCAATTACCTGGATCATGTTTGCGCAAACCAGTAGCGAGATGATCAGTCGACGTGATGCTGGACTTGTCGTGAATGCAGGGTCAGCTTCAAAGACTCGCCCCGCCCGGCGAGTCTCGGGGGGGTCTTCATTTTGAGTTCTGCTTTCAAGCGAAACTGTTTCGAAGGGGGCTTGAAGGACAGTCTGTGTCGTTGCCATTTTGCCGTTTATTCTGCGAAGAATCAGTCTTGGTTGAAGGCAGAAACGGTTGTATCGTTGGCTTTTGTAGTGGTAGATAGCTCAGTCATCCGCCGCTTAAATTCCTCGGGAAAATAGGTCAGCCACCAATCACGACTGCATCGCCATATCAGATCACGTTGTTGTAGGTAGGTCTCCCCTGTCTTTGTCATTTCTACTACGTCAACTCTATATCATTATGCAGTCTTATGGTGTTGGTTAATTGCCAATTGAATAACCCTTGTCATTCAGCAGCAGATCAACACTTATAGCGCTATCACTGGACTTCTGCATCCTGTTTAGGAATTTCCGTAACCTGTGTTCCGTTCCATTTGCATGAACCTTTGCGTTTGTTCGTACTGAATCAAAAGCCGTGAGACTGCTCTTTTCCTATCAATAGACCTCAGGCAACGTTGCTGTGGTGTTGGTCGTGTTGCACAAACTCCCAAAACAGAGAGCAAACACGTCGATCACTAACCGATCCCGATCGGCTACGTCAACGCGACTGTCAAAGCAAGGGCGCATTCTGAGCTTATATCCGTCCAAAAGCCAACCTGCATCCTCAATCCCTCCGACTAGCCGCAATTGTTCCGTCTAATCTTGACTACTTACTATTGAACAATTTGATTGCGAAATGTCGTCTTCCTCAGAGACTGCTTATGCAATGGAGTCGTTGCAGGAAGAGCGGTGCGGGACTGATAGTCCGCCTGACACTGAGCGCCAGGAAGATGTTTCTCAGTCATCCACGGATTCACTCCCGCCTACAGACCGCGGTAAAGATGCGTATTTGGCCTTGATGTGCTGTACAATGGCACAGCTCCCAATCTGGGGTATCCAACCTCCTCGGCCATCACACTTCAACACTAACAAATCCCAGGCTACTCAGTCTCCTTCGGCATCTTCCAAGAATACTACAGCCGACCCGGAAGTCCCATCAGCACAGCATCATCCGGAACAATCGCCACCATCGGAGCACTCCAACAAGGTGTGATGTATCTCATGATGCCGTTTGCCTTCCTCATCCTCACGCGGTATCCGCGGCTGCGTCACCTTTGTGGGCCGCTTGGTCTCGCTGTGACGGTTGCTAGTCTCACTGCGTCTGCGTTTGTGAACACCATTGCGGGACTCATAGCTACACAGGGGGCGCTGTACTCTATTGGTTGCGGACTGCTGTTTTGTCCGATTTCGCATTATATGAATGAGTGGTTTGTTGAGAGGAAAGGGATGGCGTTGGGGGTTATGTGGGCTGGCAAGTCGGGGACAGGTATGACTCCAGGTTATTAGTCCCAACATCGCATGCTGACTATTCGGAATAGGAATTGCAATGCCGTTTGTCTTTGATGCTCTCCTACGCCGGATCGGTCTCAAGGCTACTCTCTTGGCCTGGGCCGGTGCATCAGCTGCAATGACTCTCCCAACTCTGGTGTTCATCAAGCCACGAATCCCACTGCACACTCAGGTTCAGGTTCAACCACTGTCCTTCCGCTTCCTCCGCCATACATCTTTCTGGATGATGCAAGCTAGCGTGATCATTCAATCACTTGGGTATCTTATGCCGAGCACGTACCTGGCCAGCTACGCTTCAACAATTGGTCTACCAAGTATCACCGGTCCTATCCTTCTTGCGTTGTTCTCTGTAGCCTCCGTCCCCG
This sequence comes from Fusarium lyarnte (nom. inval.), assembly GCA_014898885.1. Classification (NCBI taxonomy): domain Eukaryota; kingdom Fungi; phylum Ascomycota; class Sordariomycetes; order Hypocreales; family Nectriaceae; genus Fusarium; species Fusarium lyarnte (nom. inval.). Next base: position 46,952 of record JAAVUB010000279.1, read on the forward strand.
GAGGTATCGTGCACGGCATGCTCGGAGACAAATTCTCAGCAACAAAGGCCGTAACAATCGCATCCATTGGAAGTGCGCTGCCAATTTGGCTTCTTTGGGGTTTATCCCTCGATCTCGCAAACCTGGTAGTGTTTGTCATTGTTTACGGCTTCTTCGCCGGAGGCTTCAGCTCGACGTGGTCCAACATGTCAACCGACATCCAAAAAGACGACTCTGCCGCTGATTCAGCTCTCATTTTCGGAATGCTCATGGGCGGACGAGGTATCGGCTTCGTTACTGCCGGGCCACTGAGCGGCGCCTTGCTACAGGCAAAAGCACATCTGTCCAACGAAGCACTCGGTTACGCGACGCAATACGGACCCATGATCATCTGTACTGGTGTCACGGCTGTGTTTGGTGCTTGGGCTCCTATGTGGAAGGGCATGCGAGTTGCTCTAGGAACATGCAAAGGTCGCTGACTTCACGGGCAGTGTTGGAATGAAGAGCTTGTGCGGGGCGATGAAGATAACTGGGTCAACTGTGTACCTCGGTCAATAAAACATCAAATCACCCTGATTGATAACAAGGTTCGTCTCAATGAGGGGAAAACCTGGGCTTAGCCGGACTTAGGCTCGGCTTTAGTGTAATCTTCATCCCTGATGTCATAAGCAAATCGGTAGATGGAACGGTAAAGAATCGCTCAGTGTCAGCACTTAAAAGGAACCCGATGACACCAAACACAATAGGCAACTGAAAAGAATGCGTGTGTGTATTACTAAACCCCAAAACTCCATTGTCTCCTGTGCAGTAGGCGTCATTGAGGCTCGGAAGTGACTATCCGACGACCTATGCCCCGCTATCTTGAATTATTAATACTAACGCCCCAATTACAGACGTTGGGTGTTTGAGGCTGGGGATAGTTCCAAGCATTGAGTCCTCTGATTGGCTTGACAATGCGAGCTGCTACGCTAAACTGTCGTCAGTTGTTTGCGTGGAGCCATCATCGTTGTATCAACCGTCTCAATACCCCTCACTTCGCTTGGACCATCCCGAATGACATCAATTCCATTTATATAAGAAAAGCACCCCTCCTCCTACCGTCAAACATTCATTCCCATCCCTTCTCCTCCAAACCAATCGCCAGAATGCCTGTTGAAACCGCCTACGACCCCAAGGACATGCTGTTCCGCCACCTGGGACCTACCGGTCTCAAGGTCAGTGTCTTCAGTCTCGGTGGCTGGTTGACATACGGTGGTACACAAAAGGGCGATATCGTGAAGCAGATTCTTCAAAAGGCTTGGGATCATGGTGTCAACACTTTTGATACCGCTGAGGTTTACGCCAATGGTGAATCTGAGGTTGAGATGGGTCGTGCCCTCAAGGAGCTCGGCTGGCCCCGCGATGAGTAAATATCTCCCAACTCAAAACCACGATTTATACTGACCCGCCTAGGTACGTCCTCACCACAAAGGTCTTCTTCGGCACTGGTCGCAAGGAGCCCAACACTCGAGGTCTCAGCCGCAAGCACGTCGTCGAGGGTCTCAAGAGCTCTCTCAAGCGTCTTGAGCAGCCATACGTCGATGTTGTCTTTGCTCACCGTCCCGACTACGCCACTCCCATGAAGGAAATTGTTGAGGGATTTACCCAGGTCATTCGCAACCTGAACCTTGCTTACTACTGGGGTACTTCTGAGTGGACCGCTGCTCAGATTACCGAGGCCACTCACATTGCTGAGCGCTACAATCTCATTGCTCCTGGTAGGTCCCTTGATAGCTGAGATCGTGACAGATACTGATAGTGGTGTAGTCGTTGAGCAGCCTCAGTACAACGCGTTCCACCGTGAGCGCTTCGAGGTTGAGTACGCTCCCCTCTTCAACCAGTTCGAGTACGGCACCACAATCTGGTCCCCTCTCGCCTCCGGCCTCTTGACCGGCAAGTACAACAACGGAATCCCCGAGGACTCGCGATTCGCCACCAACAAGGCCTTCTTCGAGAACACCGTCAACGAGCTCCAGAGCGAAGCCGGCAAGGCCAAGATCGAAAAGGTCAAGAAGCTCTCCGAAGTCGCTGAGCGTCTCGGCGGAAACGTCGCCCAGCTTTCTCTTGCGTGGGCCCTCAAGAACCCCAACGTCAGCACTGTCATCCTCGGTGCGACAAAGGTTGAGCAGCTCGAGGACAACTTCAAGGCGCTTGAGATTTACAAGAAGATCGATGATACAGTTTTGGAGGAGATTGAGAAGATTCTCGATAACAAGCCCAAGCCTGCTCCTACTTACAACCGTGAGAGGTAGATAAAAGTTTTGTTATGGTCTAGATATGAATAATAGATCAATAATGACGAAGATGAGATTTTAGCTTGGCGCGATGAGTGACGTGAATTATGAGACTGTTTATCTCTGTGCCACAATAATTCTTAGAGCCAGATGTGTTATTTGCTGCAGAGACTTGTGGCTGACAGCTTAAATCAGCACATAGAACTTAGTTAGCTTAGATGAACCGGTTGATGATACTCCGGCGGTGGATAAATGTGAGAACCCTAATAAGGAGTATCTAGAACCTATGTTCTGGGCCTTTTTTTGAACGGGCTTTTTCTTACAAGGGTATCAGGTCCTTGGAGTACATCGTGTTTGGAGACTATGGCCGACTTGAACGAACAAGCAGGGTAAATCTACTGATATGTCGTGAGGATTATGGATCGGAAGACTTTCACATCATCAGACAGTCACGTCCGGCTCTTGAGTGAGATCATGTCAAGAAGGAGGACGGCGATACTCTGAGGTGCTGTCCCTCAGATCCATTGTTTGAGGTGCCGTCAAGTCATGCGCATTAAACTCAACTAGCTCGATTCAAAGCAAATGTAACAAGATCCCCGTAGCAACATTAGAAATATTCCCAACCACATCCCAGAAGTTCGTATTGCTCGTATTCCTCGTCTGCTCTAGCTCCCTAATCCTCGCCTCCATCCTCCTCTTCTCCACGCCATGTGCCGCAAACTGCGCGGTACTCGCATCCCTAATCTGCTGATTCAGCCTCTCAACCTCGCCCCTCCATCTCCCCGCCTCATCCACCGCACCTCTCTGTCTCTCCTCAATCTTCCTAATTGTCTCGTCATACTCCGCCTTATCCTCCGCGCGCGCTTGATCCATCTCGAGCTTCAGCGCGCTGACCATGCGGTTCGATTCTGCCATAGCAGCTTGAAATCGCTCGTTGGCATCTGCGCGCTCGGTACTTAGTCGGGTCTCCAGGTCTTGGATCTTGGCTTCTCTTGCCTTGCGCTCGCGCTCTAGACGGACGAGTTGGTCGTTGAAGGCTTGCTCCATGCGGCGCTGCTGTTCGCGGCGGTCGGCGTGGAGAGCTGCCTGCTCGCTTTCAAGACGGCGCATGAATTGATGTTTTTCTTGTTCGAGCTTGTCGAGCATTTTCTCAAGTTGCACGTCGCGGTCTTTTATGGCTTGTTCCTTTTCTTCACGGATGGAGTTGAGCTCCGCCTGGTGTTGTTCTCGTAGCTTGTTGAGTTCCTCGTTGAGAGCTTCACCTGCCGTTGTCTGGTCGACACCAAGACCCTGCTCTACGATCTCTTCTTGAATCTGCAGAGTTACAGCAGGAAGGTCAACCAACTCGTTGACAATCTCCAGAGCAGATTCTCTAGTGTTCTGGAATCGCCGAATTCTTGAGCCCTTGTTGCTCATATACCCCCACCACTCAGGAGTTGAGATCAGTTCATGCTCTCTCGCAGCTCCCTTTGACTCATCCTGCAGCTCATCCCAGAAGGTAGTTGCAAGAATGACATTCTCAAAAGCACCATCACCACAGAGGTTGCGGAACATGGTGAGATTCCGCATGATGGCGTTGGTCATTCTCTCATCTTTGATGCGGTGAAGGTAAATGATCCCACTGAGCTTGACATTGTTCATGTACGAAGAGCTGAGGGCTTGAGCAACATCAGCAAGAATGTCAGCATCGCCTCGGTACGTGTCATCGAAGCCAGGCGTGTCGAAAAAGACAAACTGCCGGCCTCGGATGAGACACTCGTAGGCTTCCGTCTTTTGTGTGCCTGTTGGTAATTAATATTTGTTGAGCATACACAAGCAGTGTTAACTTACAGGATCCAAGTGAATGCCCGACTTGAGGGCCATCTTCATCATCTCTGCCGGTCAAGAGCCGAAGAAAGTTACTCTTTCCAGAGCCTGTCACTCCCATAACTGCAATGAGCAGTACGGGTGGGGGACTCTCAGACTCATCGCTTGCCGAGGTGTCTGTAACAACCGACGGAGCTTTTGGCAAAGACTGCGCAACTTTGGTCATGATAAAATAAAACAGGGATCTCGATACGTGTGATGCACTAATTTACAGCTTCAAGTCTGGACTTAAGAATAAAAGAATGCCTCTTGATAAGTACAACAAGGCAGACTAGACACAATCACCTTATGCCGACATATCCGGCACTGTAACACCCAAAATCAAGCTTAACATCGCATGAGGGGCATTTCACACTCTATTCGTCAACGATAAGCACTAGCTTTACAAAACGACTGTGCGATTTCAACCTACACGCTACTGCAAACGACAGCAAAACCTGCATTTCAAGCTGAACACCCAAAAAGTGATATCAACCACTAGTCCCGCGCCACCAACCACTAATACCCTGCATCCTCCCAATTAGATACCCAAACCTGCGCAGGCGACCAGACAATGCCTCTTCCGCGACTCTCAGATTCCACTGGCTCCGAGACAATGCGCGGGCGCACCACCACACAAATCGGGCGACCGTCGAACTGCTTGTCACCTTTCAAGAGACCGACTGCTGGATGCGCCTCCATGTCGCCAAACATGCTCTGGAACCGATGGAGGGTGGCATCGCCTAGCGCTTCGATGCGGATATTGGTCCTTAGCCTCCAGAGTCTTAGCGCAAGGCTGCATGTGGTCTCGAAAAGCTTGGTAAGCTGCGTCAGGCTTTCTCTGTCGAGGGGCTCGATGAGGGGTTCGTAGGTCTTTGCGAAGCCCTCCGCGCATGTTTGTAGTGCTTGCCTGCGCGGGGGGAATGCCTGCTCTAGGTATTGACAAGTCTGGATCCTCCACGTCACTGTGGCTTCTACACTGGCGCCTGGAGATTGTGTTAGTTTGCCTGCCTTGCTACCTGGGAATTGTGAAGTGTACAAACCTCCTTGCAGGGCCATTTTGTTTAAGCAGTGGTGGCCTAGAAAGAATGGGTTGCCTAGGAACGTCTGCAAGAGTGTCTTTGTTAGTGCAGCCTGCAGCATTATCGCTGTGGCTGTTCTGTGCGCCATGTCGAATCGTAGATGCTCCTCGCAATCTACGTCGTTGATGATGCCTTCATTAAGCATGAGGTTTCGCGTCTCTTCAACGTTGGTGATCCGTGGCAAGCGATTGTCCATGCACCACTCAGAACACTTCTCAAACAGATCCTGCAGTTCAGTTCGGACCTGATCGTCAGGAAATTCGCTTGAGACATGACCAGCCAGAAGTGATATAGCCTTCGAGTGCGCCTCAGTCACAACTTCCTCTTGGTTCTTGATATCCTGTCTCAGAGTCTTGTTAACATCCCTTTCCTCATCGAGCTCAGTTTCAAGATCTTCCTTTGTCCGCTTGAGCTTGCGATAGTCATCGAACAAGCGATCATAGGCGGCTTTCGATTTCCTGAGCTCCTCTCCTCGTTTGCGCCAGATCTCATCGGACTCGTCTTTCCAATCCTCCCATTGCTTGATGAGACTCTTTTTGCTATCGAGATCCTTGGTTTGTAAATTAAACTCGATTGCCAAATCGTTGAACCTTTTTCGCAGAGTCGTTTTCTCAGTTTGTAGCTGGTTAACTTCTTTTTGAAGCTTCTTTTCTCTTGAGGTTTCTGATTTCTGGCTCAGGGGCTTCTCATCCACTTTTTCGGGAGTTGTAGAAGGTTCTGAAGAGCCGAATGGGTTCAGCGACTGGGTGATACGCCCAATCACTCCAGGGCTTTGCTAGAGAATCTATCAGTCTGTGTCTGATATGGATGACATGTCGCTTGAACTTACCTTCTGGTTATTATTCAACGTTTTCACGGTCTCCATGACGTCAGACATGGTCGAGTCTGCTGGAGGATGATATGTCGGCCTTTTGTCATCGATCTTGGAGTATCTCGGCTGTTACAAACTTAGTAATAGAAATACGGCGTGTTCAAAACTGAATACCTCTTCATACGGTCCTTCATCCTCACTCTTTGGTTGGAGTTGGTCACCAATATTCTTCAGAGCACCACCAGGGCCATCCTCTCCAGATCGTCGCTCAGATTCTCCGCCCATTGCGATGCTGTCAAGAAGGGGTATTGATCGAATGGCGTGTTGATACCATCATCCCCGACTCCATTAACAAAAGCACTATTTATAACCCGAAATGGACTTCCCCCGCAGGAACTCAGTGGTTTGGCTTCCCCTCCCCCTCCATTACCCTCCCTAATAAACTTAGCCTTTTCAGCCATGATAGTGGCTGCATATGCAAGGCCGAGCCCCCGACAAAACGCCAGTACACACGGCAAAACGCCCGTGCATTTCAACCACCCCTGTAAGGCGTACTGACATCAGCCGCAAACTTGGCGAACTGTTTAAGCTGTCGCCCTGGATCAGGTGGCCATTTGAACATGATGTAAGTCATTCCATCAAGAAACCAGAGCCTCAATCGAGTGAGCTACAATTCTTTTCCATATCGCAGTTGAGGACGCAAGCACAAATCCGCTCGACAATCATGTTGGCTGTGAGAAATAGGACGAAGCTGATAGTCGGCATTGACTACGGTACAACTTACTCAGGTCTGCACACTGCAAGTCACTGACGATTTCCCGTAGCTAATCTTGTCAACACCAGGTCTCAGCTTTGCGCTCTCCAATGCCGCAGACTTCAAAGACATTCACCCGTGGACAAAATATCCTGGCTCATCAACCCACATCGCAGAACACTGTCACAAAGCTCCATCATGGGTCGCCTTCAAAGACGAGAATCCCGAGCTCAGTGAGAACGCGTGGGGCTATCAAATCGAGCCTGGCATGAAGACCTACGCGTGGACAAAGCTCCTCCTTGACGAACAATCACTCGCGACAGAGTATGATGATCCTGATCTTAACAAGGCCGCTGGAAACGGACTTATGTTATTACCATCTGGCAGAACTGCCAAAGACGTCGTCACTGAGTATCTCAAGGGTATGCATTCTATGTATAAGAAGGCAGTTATTGAGAAAATTGGGGAGGATAAGCTTGAGGATCTGCCTGTTGACTTTTGGCTAACTGTTCCTGCGACTTGGTCGGAGAGAGCAAAGCTGATTACTAGGGCTGCAGCGTTGGATGCTGGCTTTGCGTCGAGGCCGATTGATCGCTTGAGTCTGATTACTGAGCCAGATGCTGCTGCGCATATGGCTCTGAAGTCCAGTATTCATCACGTTGAAGATCTTATTGATGTAGGTGGCGCCATCTCACTTTACAAGTCCATACTTACACTGTGCTTAGGTCGGCACGGGGGTGATGGTTTGTGATCTTGGTGGTGGTACTGTCGTAAGCCAACTCTACTCATGGCCCTGTATATTGCTAAGAAGACAAGGATATTACAACATCAGAAGTGGTCAGAAAGTCCCCCTCTCTGAAACTGAGAGAAATCGCCATTGGAGCAGGTAACATAGTCCACATACGCAGATGCAGCGATGATGCTCACATTCCCAGGTGGCAAATGCGGTGGGACATTCGTAGACCGCAATCTCTACAAGCTCCTCTCCAAACGCTTCGGAACTGCATTCACCAACCTCGGTCCGCAGCACGTTGGCCCCGGCAGTCAGTTCATGGATCAATTCGAGATGCGCAAACGAGACTTTAGTCTCGACACACCGAGCAGGAAGTCTTATAAACTAACCCTACCGATGCGAAGTCTTGTGATCACTCCGGAGATAGAGAAGTACTACGATCCTGACTTTAACTGGGTGCTTTTGAGCAAAGACGATATGAAGAGTCTTTTTGATCCAGTAATCGACGTAATTCTCAAGCTTGTGAAAGATCAGGTTGATCAAGTCAAGAGAGACAATGAGCCCCGGATCAAGACGATGTGTCTGGTTGGTGGGTTTGGTTCCTCGCCCTATGTCAAGGAGAGGTTACTTGAATGGTGCTCTGGACAGGAAATACGTCTTACAACACCGTGGACAGGCGCGTGAGTATCCCTCCGCGAGAACATCTTACTGTGACTGACAGATATCCAGTTGGGCAGCTGTTGTTTGCGGCGCTGTGTTGCGGGGTGTCGAAGGGTCTATGTCAAAACAGAAGAAATGCCGTCGGCATTATGGACATACCATGTCTCGAACATATGATCCAGCTGTGCATTTCAACTTTGATGAGAATAAGCGACGATTGTGGAATGATCCGTGGACGAAGGAGCAGAATCTCTCCGGGTTCATGAATTGGGAGATTGCAAAGGTGAGTTTTCATCAGGCAGAGCTGGATACGGGATGTCAGACTTAAGAATTTTCAGGGCGCTCTTCTCGATGATGATACCGAGATCAGTACGAGTTTCTACTCACACTTCTCGGAATACTTTGACGGAAAACATACACATGACCTTTTCTCCTGCAGCTTGGATGAGGCACCCGAAACTATTGAGAATGAACGTGAGTGCAACTTCCATGATAGAAATGATGAAGCTGATGATGGTTAGGAATCGAGAAAGTCGGCGAGGTTTTGTACACCATTGATGGCATTGACAAGACCAAGATCAAATCCATCCAAGATGAAAATGGTATCCACTGGTATCAACTACTCCTTACCTTGACCATTCGCCTGAGTGACGATGAGGTTGGTGTATTAGTATGTCGGATCTTCTATCGAGGAAAGGAAGTTGGGAAGGCAGAGATAGGGTATTCTTTCACGTAATTCTGTTCCATCGTCTATCTCGTTATGGGAGTTTGCTGCGCCGCTTTACGAGGCGTTTGAAGAGTCTTCTAGTCAATTCTGCAATGAGACTTGTCGAGGTTACCTGTCATGGTTCTTAAGAAACTAATAGATGCTTTGAATATATACTGCCTGAGTTCTAGATTACATTCGGAAGTCACTACGAGTATTTCTGTAGCTTGACTGTAACATCGTCTAGTAGCTTTGTTCCCAGAGAGATAAGGCCAGCTAGCCATGTCGTGGGAAGACTCGTAATGACTTTGGCCAAGTCTGGGCAACCACGCCTATTTCGAGTCCGGTCAGGACCTCGGACACTACCGCCAGTATCAGTCTCGCGTTCTCACAAGCAAGAAGCCGCATCTTAAGTCCGCTAACCTCCGCAATACGACCAGAAAGCGAAAAATAATATGAGTCACAACGAAATGAAAATACCATTTAGTAATAAGCTTTGCTGGGTTTGCTTATTATGTGGACGCGGTGACATGCCGCAGGGTTATTCAGGTGGGTTGGACATCACGTAATCCGGCGTCGGGGTGCGGGGGAACACCGAGCTTCACCGAGCGCGCATCTTTTGGAGCTCCTCACCACTAGGGTTTTAAACCTCTATATCTTCAGGAACGATCAATTGCCAAGAACTAAACATCAAACCCCTTCCTAAAACTCATTAGAATGGCCACGTCTCTTTTCTCCAGCCTCAAAGGCTACACATACAATACCATCCCGTACAAGTCTGGGCCTGATGGTGACATCGTTCTTGATGTCCTGTATCCAGAGGAAGCCGATGGTTCGCCGACGACTGTTCTCATCCACATCCACGGAGGGTTCCTCGTAAGGTTTATCTAGCCATATTGCGAAGCTTGACTAACATGTGCGTAGATAGTCGGGGACAGATACAGTTTTGCCCCATACTGGCTTCTCAACGCTGTAACCGCTCGGAAATGGATCTTCGTGAGCCCTGACTATCGCCTTGTTCCAGAGTCTACCGCCCACGCATCGCTGGACGATTCCATCGATGCATACAACTGGGTGCGCTCGTCGCTGGCTGACGCAATCGGACGTCCTATTGGGCCTGTCCTGCTGGCTGGTTCCAGCGCTGGTGGATATCTCGCACTGACGACTGCGAATGCTGTTGAACAAAAGCCACATGCGCTACTGCTCATATACGGAATGCTCGATGCGGCTGGTCCGAGGTATACGACTCCTGGCACAAATATCTGGGGCGCACCGCCTTTCGACGCCGCGTCGGTGTTGAGCAAATTTCCCAGGACGAAAGAGAACGATGATCGGAAAGCCATCTCGGGATATCCTCCACCTGAAGACTTCCAGCAAGATCCACGGTTCCAGGTTGCTTCAGCTCTTCACATCGATGCGCTTTTCCCAGACTACATGACCGGCGTTGAAGGCCTTAGCCGTGAGATCGCCAGCAAGGGCATCGATGCCATCCCCGAAGAACACCGACGGCTGTTCCCTCTCTCTTTCGGCAATCTCCCCAAAATTCCCCGCACTTTCTTGCTCCATGGCGTTAATGACACTGCTGTTACAATTGACTGCAGTATCGTAGCTGAGAAGAAGCTTCGTGCAGCAGGTGTTGAGGTCATCAAGGACTTCCCGGAGAATGCGGAGCATGGATTTGATGTTAGAACTGGAAACATCGATGTTGAAAAGGCTGATGCGGATGAGATTCCAAATATAGAAAGCCTGAGAAATGCCATTCGCTTTCTTGACTCTTCTGTTAAGAACTAGACATAATGATGCACTTGGCTACAAATAGACCAATTATTTATTACATGATTCACATTGGGTCCTCATGCATGAAGTAGATACTCGTATTCTCCTCTAGAATGAAGTTTACTTGATCTCAGCTACGACACTCTTGACGACCTCCTCGAGATTCTCCTCCTTCAGCCCAAGTAACCCAATCGCATTCTCATCGCCCTTCAGCGCGTGGCCAGCACCATCGGCAAACAGGAACTGCTCGAGATAATTACCAAAGGCACTAAAGTCTCCCTTGGCAATCTTCTCGTCTCCAATCCTCTCCAGCTCGGCGCCAGTGACATGAGAAACCTCAAACTTGTCACCAGTCACCTGCTCAACAATCTTCAGAACTTCATTCTGAGTTGTCGTCACACCAGCGATGTTGAGATAATTGTTCTTTGTCTCTTCTGGCTTCTTTAGGATGGCAACTACAGCTTCGCCGACAAAGGCGAGTGAAGTTGTGGAATAGGGCTCATTGCCTGAGTCGGTGATGCGAATCTTGCGATCCTTGATGTTGATGAATCCCCTTGCACTTTTGAGGCCCTACACACCAGTCAGAAAACGCTACCGTCTCAGTCAAGGTCAGGTAACATACCGAGTCAAGGAACAGTCCGTTGGAAAGACCGGTCCAAGAGAACCAATCATGCTTCTCTGCAAGTTCAATCAAGTAGTCAGTGTTATTGATCTTGGCACCGAGAATCTTTCCAATCTTGGTATCACGATTCTGGCGAGATGGAATTCCGAACTCTGATGGGATGAATCGTGGGACTTTTGCTGCGATAGCAGCATCGATAATGACCTTCTGGCTTCCAGCAGCAGCGGTTGCGGCGGCTGATACCACTGCGTCTTGACCAGCCAGAGCTTCCTTGACAGAGTCGACGGAGGTGATGTCAACCCGCTTCACGATCACTTTGTCGGGAAATGTTGCGGAAGACTCATTTCTAGTGATAGCTGTTACTTGGAAGCCAGCTTCGAGGAGGCTGTCCACGATTTTCGATCCGATGAGACCAGAACCCTGGCTTGGTTAGTTCGCTGCCCTGGTCCTAGGGTAAATGACTCACTCCAACGACTGCGACTTTCTGAATGGCCATTTTGATGTTGTCAATTAATATGCTCTTATAACAGGATTTAATGAGAGGTAATTTGAAGATTGATTGACGATGAAGGCTTTATCTTGGTTGTTGACGTTTTTTCAACCCCGCCATTGTAACATTTCACTGAGGATGCAACCATATTGAGCCATACACAGCGCATGATTTCCATTACTATCTCCACTTCCTTATGATGCCATTCTGGCGAGAGATTCTCAACAATGGGCCAAGAGACTTGCGTATCTTTACATGTGAGAAGTCAAATGCAGCACTCCCCTCGCAAATAATCCATACCCAGGAGGAGGTGATTCCGAAGGACAGAGTATGAGTCTTGCTCTACTGATTTCACTGACATAGCGCGGCCCTTTTTTGTTGGAGAGCCTAGTAGAAAGCCAATCGAATGTCAATTCAGATCATATTAACTGAAAATTGAAATCCACATTTTGACAGGATATTGAATAGGCTATAAATAGTAATTGCTGACGTCAAGAAGTTATCCCTTGTCTCTTACATAGCCTTAGCAAAGGTATCCCTCAAGTCTAGCGGAGCCTCAAGCCTAGCGGAGCCTCAAGCTTGATCTTGGATAAGGTTATACGGCACCAAGAGACGCTCGCAACCAATGCTACACACGTATGAGCGGGGGTTGACGGTTTCGTGGTGGAACGGCGAAGCGTTCAGTGACATGCTCACATACCTTATGCCATAGATTTCAGTAGTGATGGATTGGATGCGGTATCGACTTTAAGACGACCCTTTGTCAGCGACTCGATTATTCAATTAAACTCGACTATACAGCAATTGCCAAGGTGTCACTTGGAATTCAGCGGAAAGAACCGCTATGTCTAGAACCCTTGACGGAACTTCCAGAGCCACGGAAAGGGAGAATCTTCCGTCAGTCCCGACCCTAAACCAATTCCACTACCGACATCTCAAAATAGATGTCTCAGAATTACGATCCAGTCCGGACTCCCGAATCCTTTAAGCAGAATCAGACGATAAAACACCGCCGTGAAAAGTGGAAAATCCGCGTAACAACCACAGCAACTGAGCACCGTACCAAACAAACTTTTGAACCAAATCAAAACTGTCAATCAATCTGGCAGCACTCCCGTAGATCTTGGACAGCAACCGCATTGAAAAAACAGCTCCAGTGGCTCGGGCAGACAGGCCGTTGTGCCGGGTAACCGGACGCCACTGTGGCTATCACCATGGAAAAATCCGGGGAAGAGGCATAATGACGTTGGCAGAAGTGCCGATAACCTTGATTCGTAGGCCTGGAGACACGTAAACGTGCAGCAGCCACATTGTGAATTCATTATTTCCTTGATTTTTATGCAAAGACGTCGATCAGTGGAAAAAAGTCCAGTAATGCACAGCGGCATAGTCACGCGAGCAAAAGTCCTTTTGCGTTTACAGCCACAGAAAATTGGGTGAAGCGTTACGTCCTGAACTGGAATGTCAGATGCTGAGCCAGTTTCTGACCACCTCGGCTAGGGCGGCTCAATCCTCCTTTCTCGTATGGCTAATCTGCATCCTTGCTTACGTATTTCCTTGTGAAGAGCAGCCAGAGACTTGTCGGTGCCTGATTCCTCTTCACCCAAAAATAGTCAGATCATTGCAGAGCATTGTTTCCATCTGTGGCGCGTCATCGCGGTGATGAATATTTAAGGTTTTACTGGTCACTCTGGATACTCGGCGGGAAACTTTGGGCAGAGGCGTCGCTGGCTGGCCGCTGTAACAGTCAGCAAATAGTGGACAAGGTACCTAGATTTTCATGGAGTCCGCGGGTCGAGCTTAATGACCTTGGAGGCGTCAGTGTCAACCCTGCAGTAAATCCATCTTCCAAGGGCAAGTGAAACCTCATTTCAAGAGCGTAGGGTCCTCTTCTTACGAACCCACCAAACATAAGAGACACGCGACAGCAGAGTCAAAGCTGGGAGATCCCCCTTTGCATGGGTTAAACAAGGCCATTGTCCAGACCTAAACAAAAAAGCCCAACTTCTCCACGCTCGCCAAGAGATCGATCGACGACTATACTCAGGGGTAAGCCAAGAAAAAACCAAGGCGCCTCGCGGACTAACGCAGTCATCGTGTACTCTGTAATGTTTTGCTGAGAGAGCGCCAGCGTTCCGCCTCAAGAAGGAATAATGGCGCAGCCTAGCGTGAAATTAAACCGTTCCATGATTGAGTGGTCGACCCATTAGCATTGGTCCAGGGGGGCTAAAAATGGGAAGAGTCGGCTAAGCGGCTTTTTCTCTGCTGGTCAGCCTGGGAATAAAGGGGGGGGACCTTTTTTTGCCCGACGACACCGGGCCATGCAAGGTTGTTTTTTTCTGGGGAAGAAGCTGAGAGAAGGTACCAGTGTCGCAACCAATTTCATGCCCTCATGCAGAGAGATGCATTGTTTTCTGCATGTGCTTATGTACCGTATTTTGTTGTTGATCAACATGCCATGCCATGCCGTCAGCAAGGAGACTTGTTGGGCCGGACACTATCAACGCCTCATTCAAGCCATGTTGGCCCCTCATCATCAAACGAGCGTCAACCTTGGCCGTGGTTCCAAGCTTCAAATTGAGAGAGTCTCGCAAAAAAGCAAGCGCTCAGACACAATAGCCCATCCCTTGCCTTGTCGCGTGACCTTACTTGCCGAAGCGTAACTCCTCCAGCACCGGCTTGAATCTGTTTAGCTTGGCGACCAATTCTGTGCCGTGCTGTTTAATTTTACGCTGCATCCCTCTTGCTGGCCAATTAGATGCAGGGCAGCGTTCGGTTAGTCGGAGCCGTTTAGTCAGATTGAATTGGCAGATGAAGAATACGAGCCTTGAAACCGCCACTGGCCAACGCGTCTAGCCCTACATGGATCCAATGCAGAAGTGACCGACGCCAGGGGTCGATGAGTGCAAATTGTCCGTATTCAGCTAATGAACAAGTCATGGTTATTCCATGTTACGTAGCAGATTTAATCTGGGCTGAGCTGTGGCACACAGACACACACAGAACACGCGAGCAGTTGCTGTTTTTACAGTAATTCCCCGTTTAGCTTGATGTTTTAGTGACCTTTTAGTTAGTTAGGGGGGCCAGTGTAAGATTTTACGACCGTGATCCTTTTTAACGACCTTGGATCCTTTTCTGCTCTGTTCTTGAGGCTCCCTTTTTTCTCCTCTTTTGTCCTCTTTCTCGACCTCTTTCCATGGAACATTCATCTATTTTTTAATTCTGTTTTTTCGTCTCTGGTCCAACTGGAGAGCAATCATGTTTGCGACACTCGTTCCCTTTTGTTTTTCGACGATATTTGTTTCATTGACCTTTACCAAACTGGTCCACCTTTCTATCCACGCCAAGACCATCTCTCCCGGCGCTTTCGTCCTTTTCCTGCCGTCGCTTTTACTCCCTGATGTTTTAGTCATTTTCCTGTCGCGCCTGGCGCTGCGGCAGCAGAAGGGTCTTTTCTCTGTTGGAGCTTGTGTTTTGGGTTGCATATTCTCGTATGTCATCTCGTCAGCTTCAATTGGGTCACCGCTAATAATTGCAGATTTATTCTTCTCGGCGCATCGGCTTCACAACTGGGCTTCTTTTATTCGACGGGCAATGAGGTTAAATGGTCTGAGGCGTTGAGCTACGCTGGCGATAAAGATGGAATGAAGATTCTTCTTAGTGGGCTTAACTCTGTCCTTGCAGCGGGAGCTCTGATCGTCGTCGTGGCTTGGGTTGCGAAGTGGTTTCTCTACAGGGCTGTCGGTTCATTAATTGCAACGGTTGGAATGCCTGTTGTACATGGTACATCACTCTTTCACACTTCGTTGATTAATACTAACAATAATTCAGCCTTGCAGTGGTTCCGACACAGAAACGGTCGATCCCCTCAGTCACTGGCTTATGACTCCGACAGCGAACTCGACGAAGACCTCGAGGTCGCCAAAGAAGGCGCACGACTCATCCCCGATACTCACGAAGAATCTCGAACGAGGCCTCGAACATGGATTATTCTCGCCCTCATTTCTGTCTTCCTCTTGCTCACCACTACCCTCCGACCCGCTGCTCCGTACACCATGATGTCTATGACTCTACCCGCGGCGATGCTCGAAATGTTCAAGTCTCCCGCCAAGCTGTGTAACAATGTCGAAGGTGGATGGCCTCTCCCTGATCTCATCACTCCCGATAATTGGGAGGAGCCCAACGGACGCTTCCCAGGATGGACACCGGGTAACGACGGCGAAGCTGCACGAAAGTACCGAGACACAGTCCCTGAATGGCTACCTAGCGACATCCCCGCCGGCTTCACCAAGTGGCTTTCGAAGCCCAACAAGACCGCGGATGAGGAGCCTGCAGCAAGCCCCAGCAGTGCCTGCGAAGTCCCCAAAGCCGACGGTACATTCTACAACCCCGTTCTCGACCCTCTCAAGATCTCCAACCTCGACACCGACATCATTGATGTAATCCGCGACACTCTCAAGGGCGGCGACGTCAAGATCAAGCACGTGGCACTAATCATGATGGAGAGCTACCGCGAGGAACTCTTCCCTCTGCAGCAGGGCTCCGACTATCACAAGCTCATGGTCAAGTCGCACAAGGGCGAGGACATCGACGAGATCAACGAGAAGCTCTCTCGCATGAGCCCCGTCGCCGAGAGACTCACCGGCAAGTCAGGAAACTGGAAGAGAAAGGACGGCTCTGATTTCGAACGCGTGGCTATCCCGCAGTGGAACGATACAGCCCAGGAGGGGTACGGAGGTATCAACGTTGTCGGCGGTTTCACAACGTCGTCACTATCGTTCAAGAGCATGGCTGCTATCCACTGTGGCGCTTGGTCCATGCCCGTCGATGGCTTTGAGGAGTCTGAGACTGACGCGTACCAAGCTTGTATTCCTCAGGTGTTTAACCTCTTCAACAAGCTTAAGGATGATAAGAAGTCAAAGGATTTCTTGGAGCAGCAGTGGTATCCTGCTTTCTTCCAGTCTATCACCGACGGTTACGATCGTCAGGACAAGTTCGACGACAAGATTGGTTTCGAGCATATTGTTACACGAGGCCGCCTTGAAGATGACCGCAAGAAGGGCGAGGAACTGGAGGAGATTAACTACTTCGGTTTCCCCGAGACGACGCTCAAGGGCCACATTGAGGATTATCTCAAGGAGGTCAAGGAGAAGGGCAAGCGTATGTTCTTCTCTCACTTCACCAGCACAACGCATCATCCTTGGGGCGTACCGAAATCATTCGAGAAGACCGACTTTCTCAACACCGAGGGCAAGATGGGCTGGCACTCGGAGTTCAACGACTATCTCAACGCCATGCGATTCACCGACGCCTGGCTAGGCGAGTTGCTTCAGACATTCGATGACCACGGTCTTACCAACGAGACATTGGTAGTATTTGTTGGCGATCACGGACAGGCTTTCAAGGAGGATCAAAAGTCCAAGACTGGAACCTACGAGAACGGCCACGTCAGCAACTTCCGAGTCCCCATCACATTCCGCCATCCTCACATCCCCCGTGTTCAATACAACGCCAACGCAACGTCCCTCTCCATCCTCCCCACCATCCTCGATCTTCTCATCAACACAGGCTCCCTTAACGAAAAAGACCAAAATGCTGCTGAGGACCTTATCCACGATTACGAGGGCCAGTCCCTTATCCGCCCTTATAAAACCACCCACAACGGCCGCCGCGCCTGGAACTTTGGTATTATCAATGGAGGAGCTAGCATGTTGTCAATGACATCTGCAGATGCACCATGGCGAATTGTCATACCACTTGATGACTCGACACAATATAGATTCACGGATCTCAAGAACGATCCGTTAGAGAAGAAGCCACTCGAGAAGTGGACGCTTGAGCAGCTGACGTATGCTGTTCGGAATAAATTTGGGGATGAGGCTTCTAAGTGGGCTGCTGAGGCGGACGCTGTGTCCAAGTGGTGGGGACCTGAAAGGAAGAGATTATGGGGATATAATCCTTCGCATAAGGAAGATTGATGATAGTATTTAATGTAATGCGAATGTTTAATGGTTTCAATTATGTGTCTGTCTGTGATGTCTGTTGCGCCTGCAATGTGATGGTGAGTTTGAACCGATGAGATGGATAGTCTCAGCTTTTCCATTTCATGTGGTTCACAGACATCGAAGGCTTCATGGTTCAAATTGAAGTCAAGAAGTGCCTGCCTTATTACGGGCTCGAAAGTTTATCACCACCATCCAATTGCAATTATAATAAGTTGTCATTCTGGTATTTCCATTCCACGTCCATGTTAATGCTTCATCTATACAAAAGAAAATGCGCCGTTCGATCTATAGCCCGACCTGATGTGTCACTCCAAAACCACCCAATGCAATTTTGATACAAATTAGCGATCATCAATGATCTTGATCCTCATTTAATGTCCAGCAGCTTGCTTCTTCGCAGCAAGTCTTCGCTCCTCAGCAGCGACCATATCTGCGTACTGTTAGCCATTATCCGATCAATCGATGAGAGTAACCTACCCTTCCAGAGGTCTTGACCCTCGTACTCCTCCTTGTGGATCTTCTTCTCAATGATCTTGGTAGGATCATTGGGATCCACGACCCGAATGGTCTGCCATCTGCTATCACCGTTCTTAAGATCATTCATCTCAAAAATAGCGGACACCAACAGGACAGCCAACGTCAAGCCCTGTGCGTAAACACGAGCTTGCACAACCTTATTCGCCGTGTTCATAGGCTGTCGACTGACAATCGCAAACGCGATACCCATTGACGCCAACCACGAGGCGAAGACAATTTGATATCGGTTCTCCTTGGCATATGACTTGAAACGCTCATACGCTGACTCATTTTCTCGGATGAGCTGTGCTGTGCGAGCTGCTTGATCTCGGTAATTGCGCTTAGGATCTTGGGCGATCTGATATGCGATACTCCATCTCTCTGCGTTGACGATGGCGCCGAATGTACCCGTTGATGTCACGAGGAATGCTCTGAAAGGGAGGGTGAGGCCTCGGAAGGTTGGGTAGCGTTTTGATGCATAGTACACGCCTCCAAGACCGAGACCGAGGAAGAGTGTTCCGCCGATGAGGCCGCCCTTGACGACTTCAGCGTAGTGGGCCTCTTCTTCTTCCTTGGTGAGAATCTTCATGATTGGTGATGGTGATGACGATAAGCGATAAGATGTGTGATAAGAGATAAGAGATAAGGATAAGCTTGAATGGGTAGGTGGTAATGTAATGTGTGTACGATGTATGGATGATATGTCCCACTACAGACTCCTGGCAAGCATGTTTATATAAAGGTATCAAGTCTGCAAATTTTACCGGGCAAAGCCGCTACGAAACGGATTCCTCATGTCATGTTGTCGCATGATTATTCAGAGTCGGGATGCTTACGCCGCAGCGAAACCCTTGGTCATGATGCCGCACTCGCCGCAACCTCCGCTCACGGTTCCGCCCGACTGCCGCAAGTGGATGATGTGCGGCGCCGCATGGCCGCAGTTGACGACAGAGGCTGAAGAGAATTTTTCTGGTCAGTGGTTCAGGGCATTTTCTTGTTGATGGGCGAGATCATCGAGTGCCGTGGTGATGATCAACGGCGATGCCGATGATATGTCTATGTAATAGCATTGGTATGATGTAGATGTCTCTGGGTAGGTGAGCTGCATCAGATTTCACATTCTGAGCATCCCGACCATCTGGGAGCAAGCAATGTCAAGACAGATGTTTAGTTTAAAAAGGATGGAAGGAGTAAGGGCCACCATGGGTGTTATATAATTATTTCTACAGCATTAGCGCGCTGAGGACACCTTTCCCAAGCCCCGTTGTCGGCAGTCAACAACGACGGAGCAAGGTCCCTGTAGCCAATGACTTGGGATATCCAGACAACCCATCTCTAGTGAAATTCGATTATATGCTCGATTCGTCTCACAACAGGTCTTGGCAGGAAACTGAACCCATTCAAGTAAGACCTGTCAGTAAACTACCGCCATCGGCCCGTATGCCCTTATCAAAGTGAGGCTTCTGGCTCTCTGCCGATTGGCGGCCCCGGTACATCGCCACCCGTCTCAGATCCATACCCAGAGATTTCTTTAGATGTGCCGAGAGATTACGGCATTTCGCATTCCCCATGTCACTGACGTACATGTGTGCAGGTCCCCATGCTGACGTCACGGTTTGCGGCATCCCCAGGGAAGTCTATGCCGCAGCCCTATAGGGCAGACTTGCCATCTTCTCTGAGTTCTCAGTAAGCAGCCATGACATATTGAAATGATCATTCTTGGCATTGACAAGCCGCGGAGATAGTTCTTGAAGCGTGGACACAAGGTATTAAGCGAAGCCAGCACTCAGGATTTATTTGTGCTCGTAAGATACATGTTGTTTTATAATGATCTCCCCGCGTTCTACCACAGCACTAACCCGCATATTTCTCCCTCTCTAAGTCGTGATATCCCAGAAGAGACATCATGATCGATTTTATACAAATTATAATCAGCGGACCTGGACTTGGTCTAGTTCCTGAACGGTGCAACAGTCGATGCAAAGCAATTCTTATCAGAGAACTTCGAAGACAGCAAACATTTTTAGTAGTCGTCTCTGTTGTACCACTGCTGCTGATGCTGTAGGTCATAATGTTTGAAGATGTCTCGGTAGAGGTAGTACTGACATGGCAATCATCTAGCGATCCTAGTCATTGTAGTGTCTGTAATTCAGCCAGAACAACACACCGCTCTGGGCTGACCTGGTTGACCTTTGATTGGCTAATGATATTGCTAAGCACTCACACGTATTGAGAGCTGATGACCGTAGAAGACAATCACAGCTGGGTGCGGCTCTCAGTTTATGCCCTGCTGTGCTGCCTCGAATGCCAGTACACGAGGGCCGTTTCTTGGGGCTGCTTCCCAGTGCCACTATGGCTTTACAAGTAGAGAATGACGATCGACACGGTACCGATGGTCCGTTCAACAGTGATTGAGGGGTAGCTTAGTCCAATGCTTGCCCTTCTCGACGGCATCGGAGATTCGGCGAGATGCGCTGCTGCAGCTATGTGGACGGACATGCCAGTGACTCCAATGCGAAGCATAGCGTGACCATTGGGAAAGGAGGTCAAAGCGCCTGAACAGCATGCATTTCGTGAATCGATATCATATTCCGGCTTGTGAAAAGAAGGCTGGCTGAGGCACCTATACCTCTCTACTCTGTAGAAGGTCTTAGATTACGAGTTCGTGGCAGGACAGGAACGGTCCAAAGGGCCTGAACCTGGGGAACCAATGTCCAAGCTTCACTCTTCAGTAATAGAGTTCGCACTACGGATAGTGGCCGCTCAGCCGCCGATGCCGGATCTGCGGGGTCTTGATGAGTGTGACGGGTCATAAACTATTGACAAGTTAGAGCAAATCGTTGGGCGATAAGCATGCAGGTCTGTTGTGGCTGGAACCTGGGGTGACTGCTTATCGGGGAATGAGGCTGGCTGAGATGGCGCATCTAAACTCTGTTTGTGCGCCTCGACACCAAGCTATCCAAGATGCTGCATATGCCGAAAAACTTCGCTACGAGCTCCAAGAGAGCTTCAGGCAGCCTCTTTGGCTTTGGAGCTATAGCTCGCAAGTCCCTTGTAACTGAAAGATTTTGGCTGTGAAACGTGGCGTGCTGAGCTGTTCCCACTGAGCGTCGAGACCATGCAGCTAGAGAGCGACGGACATTCGTAGTTGCAGCCTACACGAAATAGGGCTAAGCTGGTATTTTTCAGCTGCAGGGCAATAGCATTGAATAGCAGTTATTCGACGGACCTCTGCGAGGTTCAGCTTTTTCGGAACAGTTATCGGAGATTGGAACACGATGAATTCTCCAGAGTTACGCCCAGCATTGGCCTCCGAAATGTATTTTATCAACAAATACTTGCTGAAAATTCTCCTCGGTAAGTCAAACAGACACTAAAACACAAGCATGGCTTCTTCAACTCCAATACAACCACCTCCAACCTCCCCCGCTAGTGACTCCCCCGCCGATGCCCTACCAGTCCGAGACTTTGTTACTGATAACCTTGCCCAGCCACTTCTTGTGCCCGTAGCTGTATTGGTGCATAGTAATCTTTGGGCGTCCATTCTCGCCTTTCCCTGAAGCGAAAACCTTGATATCCGTCTTGTCAGGCCAGGTATGAACACAGGTCGTTAGCGAGGCATCCTTGTCAACGTAAGGCCTCCCCTCCTCCTTGTAACCAAGAAGGCCATGCTCCCATCCAGTGCTAGAGCTGAAAGAAACCTCCTGGATATAGCCCTTGTTTTCGCATTGCCCCTTTTCAGGAGCAATACAGTAGATGCGGATCTATACAGTCAGTGTGCTTCATGACGCCTCTTAGTGAGACTTACTTCTTGGCCGTTTCCTCCCTGCCACGATGCGGCGGCGATTTGTCTGCTGCCGCACTTGACCTTCAAATCTCCGTCTGTGAGTTTGACGACCTTAGGGTCATAGTCATCGGTTTCTGGCCCAGGTGAAAGGAGGTAGCAGAGCTGGTGATTCGAGTTGACGAAGAACACGTAGGTCATACCCTTCACATCGACTGCAGCAATGTCCCTGGGGAGCTCTTTGAATGCCTCTGCGGAAGTCATGACTGGTAGAAGTTGATTCTTGCGAATTTCTCTCGCTAGGAGTTCTGGTAATGGCTGTACACTGAATTCTATGCTATGAGAATGATCACTGAAGCGCTTGGGACGAGGAGAGCGCCTGCTTTTATAGACTCCAGAACCTCATAGCTACTCTGGAGTCCTCCAACATCCCTCGTGCATGCATAAGCATCACTCGCATTGGCCCACGAATGTGGCTATGTCTATGAACAAGAGGCAGCTCATCTCAGAGCAACTCTACAACGACTCAATACCAGAGCAGTCAGGCAATATCCTTTATTTCCGGCTCTGCCTTGGATCTGCTATTTTGGAGGCTAGCTAACCAAATCCGTGCAATTCGCGCTCGGATCATTGCACATGTACATCCATACAGACACTAATCGAGCCATTTCCAGGCAATCCAGGAACTACTGCACGTTGATATTTTGTGGATTTGTCAATGTGGCTCTCTGAATGGCGTTCGATAGTGTCTCTCGTGGTGCATTGAGACACACGACACCTATTGAAGAAGGCCTCAAATGCACCGTTCAAGATAAGACTGAGGGGAGACTGCGACGAGTTCGCCTGACACACCCAGGTTCAGTTAATTTGCTCAGCGATTCAATAGTGATCTCACTATTGCATGAAGGATGTCCCTCTGAGGCGCCGTGTAGCTGGCTCAGTATACACTAGAGAAGCGGCTCGAGCTACTATGCGCAGCACATTGTGCACCAATTGTGTGTCTGCAGCAGGTCATTTGAGGCGTAGCTGGTTTCCGAAAATGAATATTCAGCTCTGAAATTGGATGAGGGGAAACGCCAATCGTGCCCGTTTTAGATATAATCTGAACCGTTGTCCGTTGTGGCTTGGTCCTAATCAGTCTAGACTGTAGATAGCCGGCTTACTACACGTCATACCAGCCAGCCTCAGCCGAGACCAGCTAGCCACCAAAGCAATATCACTGTCCAAGGAAGTGCTTTTCGGGGTAAATAGTCTGACTTCTTGCAGTGGACTGCAGCTGAAGATGCACTACCGCCTGCACTCATCGCCGGTGTCAGGGTTATCACCTCACATAGTTCGATAATTGCTTTAGCGTTGAAGTACTCAGGCCCTATGCAACTACGCAGTAGACGCCCCCAGGGTCTTTGGAAGAGACGACCCTACTATGTAGAGTAGATAGTTGGGAGTTAGCCGAACTCAATTCGTTCAAGAACAGCTGCAGGCTAGGAAGGGTCCATTGTTGCTCGATTCAGACTTTGGATAGCTGGCCTGGACCCTGTGTAAGCTCTTTAGCTCAATAGAGCTATCAAGCTGCGTTTTCCTCAAAGCTGAGGTCGTTATGACAATCCTCCCGTCCCCTCGTTCTTTTTAAACCAGCCAAGTGAAGCTGCAATCGCAAACCTTTCTCTATCTCCATCCTCCTTCTCATCCCTTCGCACTCTCACCAAGCTCTTCGCAATGTTTGCACAATCTCTATCACGCGCCGCCATTATGGCTGCTCTTTGCCTCGCCGGCCTCGCGTCTGCCGTGAGAGGTAAGTTATCCCCAGACGTGGCCCCAGACCACAATCATACAAGGGCCTTCAGTAACAAAATACAGAGTCTGGCGATCCCAGTCCTGCTACCATCTCAAAGTCGAGTTCGACCACTACTGCGAGGGCGGGCCAAACCAAGATCGGCAGGCCGGACGACAAGGTGATGGTGCCTTGCGCTGGCCACATCACACAGTGTGGTGTCGAGGATAAAGCCAAGGTTATTTACGTACCGAAATCCACCGTAACCGTCACCAACAAGATTCTCACAACTTCGGTCGTGGTAAGTTTCAGTCACAACGTCTCTATGGCCAAACAGACATGCTGATACAGGCATCAGACCCTTCCAACGTCAACCAGGGTTATTGAGAAAGTGAAGGTCAAAACCATCACCAACACTACTATGGGTGAGTGCATAGCAATCCGAATCTTGCAATATGGGGATAAGAAGCTAACCTGCATTGAAATCAAGGCCATTGCCGTGAGACCGTGTACCTTCCTGGCGAACCCGTCACGGTTGCAGTCGATGTCACAATTGTCGATATCGAGGAAATTCAACCCATTTCAAACTCTACGACATGGAAAACCCACACTGTCACTGCAAGTGCAATCGAGCAATGTTTCCTTCAGAAGTACACAGCCCTTGCACAAGGTGGAAGCCAGGGCGGCCCAGATACTTCAGCATCAGCTGAGTCGGCATCAGCCCGTTCATCCGATAGCGTCAGCCCTGCCGCATCTACACCTGCAGCATCGGATGAAAGCCGCTCAGATGATGAATCTGCTCAGAGGCCTTTGGACACGCGAGATGAGCGACCCGTAATCGTCGGTTCTGATGGAGAAATGTCGGAGTAAAGTTCCAGCCAAGGCATGACCTGATCATTAGTCAGTGCATGGTGTTCGAGAAGGCTTGGCAAGTAGCCAGGGCTTGATGTTGAGCCATTAGTGTTGAATATTCTGTGTATATGGAGCATGAATGTCTCGAGATATAGCAGTATTGAGTTCTTGGAAATCTACTGGTAATCGCGCTGTGTCAATGCTGTAACTCTGATCTCAGAGTCCTTCACGTTCCGGGGAACTGTGTAATGTCCAGAAATATACCGTGCCAGGCCTTGAATTATAGATGATTAGCACCCAGTCAGCTATGATAAAAGCTAACTCAACTATCTAGATCAACGTCTGGTATTTGATGCCTAAGATCCAGCAGTCATGGATAGCTTAAAAAAACCGTTTTCCTGGGGAAAAAAAAAGTTGAATCGTCTTTACGATGATGAGGCTTTTGATCTTATCAGATATTGCATTCGCCCAGGTCGGCCAGCATTTAATAGAACGGGAGAAGCTGTGCAAACGTCTCGATAACCAACTTGCCCTCATCCGTGTATCCTCAAGCTCACTCGGATCTGGGCCGGCTCATTCCATGTTGCCGCATTGCCCTTACAGAACTCATGAGCTCTTCGTACATTGGAGTGGACTCAATTGCCAGCTTGGTGCTTCGCTGAAGGTCCAAATCAAAATCGTACTAAGGGCTTTGTCATGTTACCCATTCGGCCTATTTCTTCAAACTGAATGCGACAGATGATTCATTCTAACATCTTTTAGAAATTATGCAACCCGATATGGTAGATTAACATCTTGTGATCATACGACAGAGGAAGGCAATCCATACGGGCTGTCTGACCATAACCAGTAGTAGGTGGGCTGCACAGAGATACCACTGCTCCTACTACCCTTGCCACGACAACCCTCCCCTGGGCATTTTCGGGTTTGTGATAATAGGACCGACTATGGCATATTGCGGTTAGCGGGTGGTCCTGGTTTATATCTAGATGTATCCTTCAACCTTGACCTCGAGTTATAGCGGGGTGAAGTAAGCGGACATTCAAGAATACTAGGCCCAACTTTTAATTAGTGACATTTTTCTTCCTCTTCTTTTGCGAATTTCTGTTGTACAGAGTATATGAAACACCTCTGGGCTATAGTAACGTAGAGAGGCTAACTATTATTCTCTGGCTGTAAGGGAACAGACTGGATAGTTTGGATAGAGTATTTGTCCATGCCGGGGACCTGTAAACAAAACTATTTTCATCCATATGCATAGACCCTTGCAGTTTACTTCCTTCCATTCCGACGAAATTTTGGTATTAAGCTGTCATCGGTGGTTCGGTGGTTCGGTCATTACTACAAAGTAATATATCCCCACGTTATACGCTCCGACCCCCATGGTTAGCCGACGAGCCAAGCTACATCTCTAGATTCTTATTAGATGAAGCCTGGAAAAACGCGAAAGGAACTGAACTACAGTGAGCCAAGAGTATCAACGAGTAAACGGTCGGACAATGCTAGCATTGGTGAGCTCACGACGCTGTGGTTGAACGGTAGTGTCCCTTAAATCCTATCTTGAACTGGATCCTCTGGCAACTTTATCCGAATAGTCACAGTCATTGGATGGTCAACCACTATAATGTTGCATTCGGTTGCGTATCTCATTCCTTCCAATATTACCTATCAACTCAACTGCTCATGGCCCTGTTGAGAGAGGGTATAGATTGTACCATGGGGCTCTTTCCTGTGGCATGGGCATGTCTTGGAGTCAGGACATATTCACAACCCAGGTCTACTGAGGAATGCTATGCACTTGCAGTCGGGCCGATAATAGATCATATGGAGTGAGGAATGATGTCTCACCGTGGAATCAAAACTTCCGCGACCCACTCTAGAGAGGCAGAAGAAAGTGTCCATCAAACAGTTATATAGACTACTATGTGTAATGAGAATGAATAAACAGAATAGATAATCCGACGAACCCTTTTCTTCTAGATAGAATTTCCGACATGATGAAAGATCTACTGCCTCTTCTACTACTAGTGTCTCAGTCACTGGCTGGGGCCATGAAGCTGGGTAATCATGCTTCGATTGGACCTATTGGCACTAGCAACCCCAGAATCTTAGCAGGGGGGACCGTTCAAACCGATGCTCCCCCTCTAAGCTCTTTCTTCAAAGATCTCAAAGGGCCGGTAAGTCAACCCATCCATGCTTCTCGACCAGCACTCGTATACTGATCTCAAGCAAGTACCCAACCAACGGATGGTGGGCTCCATACGCTGCACCTCCTGGAACGGGCACGGCAGCAGGTCCATTTCCTTACGAATCATCCCTAGATGGGTACGGTGTTTGTTTTGGCATCAACCAAGACCGCGACTTTGACGGGACTTCAATCAGGGTGTGGACTCAGCGAGACTGGCGGGCTTCGTTCAGCGAGCATAGCGGGGATTTTGGTGGCCACAAAGCAACGGCCTTTGACACCCAGACTGTCACAGTTCAGTATTTCCAGGGCAACTCATCTATGACAGCATATCTTGTACCAGGGTCGCCGTACATGAGCTTCAAATACAAGTCTGCAACTCCATTGTTGACAACATTGAACGGCGGCATCAAGTCGTTCAACGGTAAAGCTCTGAGCGGTGGTGGTACTAGTACGTGGTTCAAATGCAATAAAATAACTATCAAGATATACTAACCGGAGAAAACAAACTCTAGTGAGCAAGCGAGGCACCAAGTTTACCGTCGTCGACACAAAGGGCACAACATATCTGATCTATTCGAACTCGCCCATCAAACTTATCGCGAAAGCCGAGAATGATAACATTGGAGCCCTTGTGGCAGGCGGCAAGTTTACCGGTATCCTGCGGTTGGTGATGCTCAGGGATCCCAGCCATCAGAGGCTCTTGGATACACATTCAACGGTATACCCTATCTCCTTGTCTCAAGACTATTCCATCAGTGGTGCTTCAGGCACGGTAATTTTCAAGTGGAAGACAAAGGGCACTGGTGACTTACTGATGCTCACCTGGCCGCATCACCGCGAAGTGCTACAGAGGCCCAACTCTCCCAAACCATCTGCTCTGAGCTATTTGACCTTAAAGGTGAGCAGTATCGACAACCGCTTGACTTTCTATAATGGCTAATCATTTCAGGGATGGATGTACCCGACGCTCGGAAACACTTGGAGATTGACGTACAAGTTGACCGCGATAACTTGGAACGCGCCGCGTGACGTGGATCCCTCATGTAAAGAATCGGTGGTGAACGGTCTTAAGTATGAGGTCGACCAACTCAATCCCTCCCAGGCTCCTGCACCAAACGAGTTCTACTACTGGGGCGGCACACTCGCTGCTAAGTCCCGCCTAGCACTGATCGCGTACGTTACCCAGCGATAGTATCGTTGAATCCGGACTGACTTATATGTAGTGACCACGTCGGAAGACAAGATCTCATCGACCCCGTTATTAAGTACCTCAAAGCCTCTTTCGAAGGTTGGTTCAGCACCACCAACAAGGCTCTCCCTGCTTATGAGACAACATGGGGAGGTGTTATCAACAAAGAAGGCGCCACAAATGTCTGGGTCGACTTTGGCAATGGCTACTTCAACGATCATCACTTCCACTACGGTTACTTCCTTCACATCGCTGCAGTAATCGCCAAGTACGATCCGGACTGGTTGAGCCAACACAGAGAATATGTGACCTTTTTCGCTCGGTAAGTTCAGGTCGCGACTTGGTTCTGCCTAAAGACAATGATGCTGACCAATATACCCAATAGAGACATCATCAATCCGTCAGTGGATGATCCTTTCTTCCCAGTCACACGTTGTCGAGACTGGTTCGCCGGTCACTCGTGGGCTTCTGGCATCGCCAACGGGGCAGGGAGCCGTGATCAAGAATCCGTCGGCGAGGCTGTCAACGGTTACTACGGCGCCATGCTCTGGGCTACGGTAGCGCTTGATCAGGAACACGCTGACTTTGCTAGGCTCTTGCTCGCCATGGAACAGCAGGCCGCTAGGATATACTGGCACCTCTATCCGAGCGCTGGCAAAGATGACCCAACCAATCCCTATCCCGAGGACAAGTTCAGGGATCTGATCACTGTCGGCAATGTGATGGACTGGCAGACAGGGGCTTGGCTGTTCTGGGGCGCTGAGAAGGTACAGATTGCTGCGATTCAGATTCTTCCTGTCACGCCTGTCAACGAGGTAATAGAATTTCTCGCGTCATATTGATGGTGATGGCTTACACGGGATGGCAGGTTATGTACGACACCGAGTGGGTTAGCAATGTTTTCTCCTACACGATGCCCGAATTGGCGAATGCCTCGTACGCCGACTCATGGTATGTATATCAACCTTGCTGGGCTTCTTCTTCTTCTGGATTACTAACAATACAGGAAATCTGTCATCTACGCCGCCTATGCCAACGCCAAGCCGCAAGAGGCTGCTGCATGGAGCGCCAACCTGAGTGACTGGGGTACGTTAAGAATACACTTCGTGGTTCCAATGCAGTTAATTGACACATATCCAATTACAGGATCGGGAAACACATACACAAACGAACTATATTTCATCAGTACGCGCCCTAACCAGAACGGCCAGCCTATCTGCGCAACCTTCCCAATGAATCCCTACGGAGACTACAAGATCCAATCCACATCAGGCAAATATGTCGTATCCGCAGCCAACGGCGGCCAACTCTCTGCGTCAGGCAATGCCAATGACTCCGACGTCTTCTCCAGTGCCTATGTCCCCAACGCTGGTACCCTCCAACTCACCAGGAACAAGCAGTTTGTGACTGCAGATCAGTCCGGCGCCTATGCGCTCTCGGCAGCTCGTGCGATAGCCAATACCTGGGAACGGTTTATGATCCGCCAGAAGGTGGGCGAGAGCCAGGGTGTGTATTCTATTAAAGCAGTTAGCAACGGGAAGTATGTGAGGGTCGGTGGCGATGGGACGCTGGTCAATGATGGTGCGGTTGAGAACGACGCCACTGGGTTCCGCTTCGTCAAGGCCTGAGATGACGCTGGGGTATCTCGTTTATGTGCTGGACTTCAAGGTATTGAGTCCTCGCAGCCGAGATATTATCATTTTTGCTAACTTACTTGCTTGCGTTTGCTCTCACGGGGGAGCATTTGGCTTCATGTTTCACAACGTCGAAACATATTGCCCCTCCTTGGCCTATTCTCTTTACGTCCTGCAGCTCGACTCTTTTTCTACAGCTTCGTTCTTACACCATATGAATCTGCTACATTGCCATCGAAACTCTCGATTTTAACTCTCATAGCTGTGGTATCTCAAGTGCCTCTATGACCTATCTGACTTCTTGAACAGCTTGAACAGGCTTCCTCTCAGAGATATCTTTCTCGCTCCTCTCAGCCTGTCCCCAAAGCTCTTCTTGACCACAGTCTCACTCTCTTCTATGTCCTGCGCTTGTATGTCTTCGCCTTGCACCTCTTCTTCGCCAGTCTGTAAGTGCTCCATCACCCAACAGACAGCCTCCCTCACAGCTTCTGGTTTCTCAATGATAACGTCATGACTGACATCCGGAATATGCACATATTGGTTATTCCTTGAAAGCTGCAGCTGTGCCTTTTTCAACCTCTCGTCTTCCTTGTCTGTCGCATCCAAGAGCTTCTTCTGCATCAGCAGGGTTGGACTGGCGAGGTTTTGCTCTGCAGCGATGGCCTGGTCATATTGTAGCTGTTTCCATTTCAGAGTGTTGCCTCGAATGACGACAAGTGGCTTGTTCCCCAATATCTTTCTGTCGTATTGCCGTTGTTCGAGTTGGGCGTCTATCGTTGGCTCTGCACCCGTCTCGGCGAGGACTATACCTGCGACTTGGTGCGGTCTCGCTTCCAGGAAGAGCCTTGCGAAGGTGCCGCCATATGAATGTGCGATCAGCACGTATTGCTTAGGCGTGTCCCTGCTGTCGAGAAACTCCAGCAGTTCCGAAATTGCTGTGTCAGTTCTGACATATGGATCTTGTCTATCCCAGAGCAGAAGCTGGTACGCAGGCCGAAGGAGTTCTGCTAACGCAGCCCAAGACTCGCAGGAGTCGCCTGAGCCGTGGAAGAAGATGATCAAAGGATATGGGCTGTCCGTGTTTCCGACTAACTCAAACTTTGTGATGGTATTTTGTGTCGCTTGTGCCATTTCTTTTGTTGTTTTTGGCACCTCATTCAAATGGCTGAGGTTTGAGAATCGGTGAGAGTAAGCATAGTGGGTCAATGCGACTCAATGGATTGTTGGGTTTCATTGCTGCCTGCGACATCACGAGATTGACAGCACATTTTCAATTCCAAAACGCTGGTGCCTGGAAACACAATCCATAAGCGGTGTCTAACTTGTGAAGAAATAGTCTCGGAATTTGTTAGAGCAGCAGAGGGAGCTATGTCACGCGATGGACCGTTCGCTGGAGCAGATAATCCAGTGATAGCCTTAGTACACTCAAAATATTTGAGAGGAGCTCACCAGACAATTTCTAGCCTGCGACTCAAGAAAAAAGCTCGCAGACATCTCAGAGCGAGGAGTCAGTCCTGTTGTTATTTATATGGTATCACTTAACGGACCGTCGCACAGAGTGAATATGCTTGATTCAAGGTCGAACTCAACCGCCACCAGCACATGGATTCACAGAGGTTAAGCCAACATCGTATAATACTAGTCACCGTCAAATCAATCCATATAAGGCATAAGCATATTTCAGCGTAAATGATCCAACAAGAGCGAACAAGCGCGGCGAGAATTCGCTCGTTACCCTGCACCTGAAGCCCGCTTCTACCCGGTGATCCCGCAGCCGAGGCTTCCAATCGCCTTTCTCTTCTCACAAGCTGGAGTCATCCAATTATTACTCAATTATGCTAGCAACAGGAACAAGGCAAAAGTTCCGCCGTGAAGCTATCCACAGTCGTGCTATTCCGATCATCAGATGAACTGCAGGGTTTGTCATGATTGACATAATTGACCGAGATGGCTACGACTTGGCGGGGATGCGATGCAGCGCAGTGACAAAATAAACCACCAGCCTCCCTCTATTCGAGCTAACATAATGTGGCAGTGATTTTGGCTGCAATTCAGGCCAGCAAGGATTGTCGGGAATTTCCCCATGCGCTACTCACTTCCCCATGGGAATCGCGGCTTGGTCCTGGGGTTTAACATGGTCTCCAGCAGCTAATTCGAGTGCCACCGAGTCTCAGACCGAAGTCGGTCCAATAATTGGGAACGAGAGGGAGTGGTGATGCAATAGCTGCATGTATCCTCGGATGACAAGGATATGTCACTAACTCATTACCCGCTGACACATGCTGCGTAGCGTTAGTCTCAGATCATCGTCGAAGAACAGTACATCTCACTTCTCGTTGCAGCACACTCGCTTCTGAAGCTCATCAAACCAACCCACGATCATTACCCAAAGCAAACGCACTCCGTCTCCCACTCCAATTCATTCGTCCATGTCTCTCATCCGCACTCTCGAACTTCCTCAATTATGCATAACGTTCGGCCCGACATTGGACCAATCCCATCCTCGACCGTTACTCACCCAACCGATTAATTTAACCATCATAGCGCTCTCATCTGACCTTTTGTGAAGAAAAAAAAAGCTGGGGAAACCAACCCCGCAAAATGGATCCTCCGCCGTCCAAGATCATGCATCCTTGCACAGCATCACGCAACGAAAACCTGGTCCCGGCTCTTTTCTCGGCCATAACCCAGCTTAAGCTTGACTGCCTCTTCAAGGGTTCACGGCAATGACGACCGTTAGAGCGTGTTTTCTCTACGGAGTCTCCCTCGCTCTGTTCCTGAGCGGCGGAGTCTCCGCCGACGTGCAAGGTAGCATGCATCATGACGAGACGATCCAAAGTCACCGTGCCAAGAACGAATCAGTATATATAACCAAGCATGATGGGTTGATGGTTTTTCTTGTTCAGCAACCAGCTCTTCTCCTTTCAATCATGTTCTTCAAGACGCTGCTCACTTCGGCCGTTGCCTTTGGAACTGCTTTTGCGCAGAGCAAAGCTGGCGTTGAGGACCTCGACAAACCCCGCAGAGATCTCTTCGAGAAGGATCTCTCCAAATGTCCCGGCTACAAGGCCACCAATCACCGGGAGACCAAATCAGGCTTCTATGCTGACTTGTCTCTTGCGGGACAGGCCTGCGATGTCTTTGGTGTTGACCTTCCCGAGCTGAAACTCGAGGTTGAGTACCAAACTGAAGATCGTCTGCACGTCAAGATCTTGGATACGAACAACACAGTTTACCAAGTCCCTGACGACATTTTCCCCCGTCCTGGCTATGGACAGTGGGCTTCACCCAAGAACTCGAAGCTCAAGTTTGATTTCAAGGCAGATCCTTTCTCGTTTACCGTGACGAGGAAGGATTCTGGGGAAGTGCTTTTTGACACTTCGGGCAGCAAGCTTGTTTTTGAGAGCCAGTACTTGTACCTCAAGACGAAGCTTCCTGAGAGGCCTTATCTTTATGGCCTTGGCGAGCATAGTGATCCTTTCATGCTCAATGCCACCAACTACACCCGCACAATCTACACTCGTGATGCTTATGGGTAAGTTAACTCATTGTTCTTATTGTTTCGGTGCGCTTGCTAACCCGCTTCAGTTGCCCCAACGGACAGAACCTGTATGGAGCCCACCCTATTTACTTTGACCACCGCAAGGGAGGCACTCATGGTGTTTTCCTTCTCAACTCTAACGGCATGGACGTCTTCATCGACAAGAAGAACGGCAAGCAATTCCTGGAGTACAACATCATCGGCGGTGTTCTCGACTTCTACTTCATCGCTGGTCCCACGCCTCGCGACGTAGCCAAGCAGTACGCCGAGATCACCAGCCTTCCTCTCATGACGCCCTACTGGGGTCTTGGTTTCCATCAGTGCAGATATGGATACCGGGATGTCTACGAAGTCGCTGGCGTTGTGGCCAATTACTCAACTGCTAAAATCCCGCTGGAGACGATGTGGACTGATATTGACTACATGGACCGTCGTCGCATCTTCACCATCGATCCTGAGAGATTCCCTGCTGATAAGTACAAGGACCTTGTTGACACCATCCACGCTCGCGATCAGCACTATATCGTCATGGTTGATCCAGCTGTGTACGATATGGAGCCTAACCCAGCCCTCACCAGCGGTCTTGAGTACGATACTTTCATGAAGGAGCCTAATGGTTCAGACTACCGAGGTGTTGTCTGGGCTGGGCCCAGTGTCTTCCCAGATTGGTTCAACCCGAACTCTCAGCAGTACTGGAATGAACTCTTCCAGAACTTCTTCGACGGCGAGCACGGTCCTAACATCGATGCTCTCTGGATCGATATGAACGAGCCCGCCAACTTCTTCAACCGTCCTTATCCCGGCAACAACACCACTCCCGAGAACTTCGCCAAAGTCGACGGTGATCCCCCCAAGGCCCCTCCCGTTAGAGACGGCCCTCCCGCTCGCATCCCCGGATTCCCTGAGAGTCTCCAGCCACCCTCTCTCCGCTCCACCAAGCGCGAGGTCACTGCCGTCGCCAAGACCACCAAGCGCTCCGTGGAAGTCCGCACCACTCCCCGCGAACGCGGTGTTGGTCGCTGGGCAGCCACCCGCAAGGTCTGGGGCCAGAACAAGTACGGTCGCCCCGGCCACGGCTGGCAGAACGGCAAGAAGACTGGCTCTGGCTGCGGTCCTGACGAGTGCAAGGGCCTTCCTAACCGAGAGCTCATCCAGCCTCCTTATATGATTCAGAACGGCGCTGGACCTACACTGGCTGACAGTACCACCGACACCGATCTCGTTCAGAGCGGAGACTACGTCCAGTATGATACGCACAACTTGTATGGTGCCCAGATGTCTTCTCACTCTCACAACGCTATGCGCTCGCGTCGCCCTGACAAGCGTGCTCTCGTTATCACACGAAGTACCTTTGCTGGTTCAGGCAAGGATGTTTCGCACTGGCTTGGCGATAACCTTTCTCAGTGGGATTCATACCGCTTCTCAATCTCTCAGATCCTACAGTTCGCTTCTATCTACCAGATCCCCGTTGTCGGTGCTGATGTCTGTGGATTTGGTGGCAACGTCACCGAGACCCTCTGCGCTCGATGGGCTACCCTTGGAAGCTTTTACACTTTCTTCCGTAACCACGCCGACATCACCTCCCAATCTCAGGAGTTTTACCGCTGGCCCAAGGTGGCCGAGGCTGCTCGCAACGGTATCTCCATCCGATATCAGCTCCGTAAGTCACACTCGTTCTCCATTGATCTGAGCATTGCTAACAACAACAGTTGACTACATCTACACTGCAATCTACAAGCAGAACCAAACCGGCTCTCCAACTCTCAACCCCATGTTCTTCAACTACCCTAAGGACAAGAACACCTACTCCATCGACCTCCAGTTCTTCTACGGTGACGGTATCCTCGTCAGCCCCGTCACCAAGGAGAACAGCACCAAGCTTGAGTACTACCTCCCCGACGATATCTTCTACGAGTGGTCCACCGGCAAGCCTGTCCGCGGCAAGGGTCAATACGAGTCCGCCGAAGTTGACGTCACCGACATCATGGTCCACTACAAGGGCGGTCTCATCTACCCCCAGCGCGTCGAGAGCGCCAACACGACCAAGGCTCTCCGTCAGAAGGGATTCAACCTCGTCATCGCCCCTGGCCTTGACGGAAAGGCCGAGGGCTCTCTGTATCTTGATGACGGCGAGTCTGTTATTCAGGACACAGCGTCCGAGATCGACTTCAAGTACAACAAGGGCAAGTTGAGCTTCGACGGAACTTTTGAGTATGATGCTGGTGTTGGTATTGAGACTATTACCGTATTGGGTGTCAAGTCTAAGCCTAAGGGTACGGAGCATGCTGAGTATGATGCTAAGAACAAGAAGCTCGTGTTCACCGCAGATATTCCGTTGACGCGTAAGTGTCACGTTGACCTGTTCTAGATGGAGGATGAGACCTGGTTATGATTATGATTCTAGCAATGGCGATAGCCCGTGGGAAGTATTAGCTTTCGTCTGATATTTATGAATAAATATTAATCGATTATTCTTCTGTGACCCCAAAGTGCGCAAACGTCGAGAACGTTGTGAACTCGGAACACTGCCAGCTTTTGCTCGTGAAAATGATATTGGCGTAAACATGTCCCATCGATTAATAATTATTCCTATTCGCTATGTGAGACATTGTATGTTTTTGTGCACACAATCTTGCTTGGCTGCAGTATCGCCTCCTCGCTCGCATTTTCCAACGTGTTTCCCATCACTCTACTGGAAATACTTCCAGTCGTAACCTGCGTTGTTCGGCTCACGGTATCAGGGTAGGTCGCAAGTTCCAAAGAGCCACATGTGTCGAACTGTGTGTACCCTGTATGCTTCTTCCTCTGTACTTTATGCAAGGAACCGTCAGAAGGTGGCTCTGAACTGCCCGAGTCGCTTGAAGAGCCCATCCATTTCGGTGCGAAGCGTTTGAAGAACTTGCGAAATGTCGGCATGCAGCCGCATATGATGAAGAGGTTGACTTCGACGAAGGACCAGACGTTTGCTGGCGCTGCGATCCAGGGGATATCTAATGCTCCCAAGAGGGAGGGTAGATAGATCATGCGGATGATAGACGTCGTAACAGTCCTGCTGTTGTTAGTCGATAATAGTGTTGTTCTCTAATCAACTAACATGGTAGCAATGCCGAGCATAATCCCCAAGCCAATCTTCTGCCCAAGCGGTATCTTCAACCGGACAATCATTGGCATAGGAATGGCGAAGAGAATGATGTCTGAGATGATATTGGCGACAGCGATGATGATGTACATGACAGCATAGTCAATACACTTTCCGGTAGCGAATAAGTACGGGTCCCATGCTGTTTCTCTAGGCTGACATCCGAAGAGTAGCAGACTGGCGATTATGATGGTGTATAGAACAACGAAGGTGATGGTCACAAAAATTGCTCTCCTAAACCACTTCTGTGGGGAGACTTGGAGGTAGAAGGTTAAGAGCGAGCTTTTCGTGAGACCGTTGCAGATAATGAAGGCTGGAGCGGCGATATATGAGCTCTATGAGGCGTAAGAAGATTACCATGGCATCGAGGTGGAGATCATACGAGCATATGCTTTTCGAAGACGTCGATGGGCATTTCCCATGCATGATGACATAGGCCTCCGATGGATATTGACCCTTGAGGTTTTAGCAGAGACCTAAGCCAACGATAGAGTGTACTCACATATCTGAGCCGACTCCATGACGACGGAAAAGATCTTAAGATCATAACGTCAGTCTTGCATAAACTATGCCTTTCTTTGCTTGGTGCCCTACCCATGCTAGTGTGATCAAGACTAAGCCACCAGGTCAGCTGCAGTTCCCTCAATTTGATCTGTCACATACCATCGTCAATCTTTAATCCGCACGTTATGTAATACTTTACATATAATCTTTGCAACAGACACAGAATGGCTAGAGACTCCAGGATGCCGAAGATTAGAAAATGTTTGAGTGCCTCCTGCTCCTGAGGGTTGTCAAAGTCGACAACGTATCCTTCCGGCGGCGGCAGAAACGTTACCACACCGTTGGTAACTGGATAAGAAGACATTTCAGGTATGATCTGTTCATTTCTACGGAAAAGAATTATCTTGGTGTTATATGCATGGATAGTTCAATTGATCAGTGCGTTTCGTGTTTGTTGGTTCATTCTATTCAGCAAAAGTCCGAAATCCTCATCTTATGAGTTTGCTGAACTAGTGGGTGAGATACTCCACTATGAACAAACATTTGCAAAGGAAAAGGGCTATAGAGCCAACAGACCTTGGTCGCCTTGGCCATTGTGCTGTCGCTTTTGCTTCTATCCTGTAGCTGGGAGACGTACCAGCTCAGGTGCTTGGGGCTTCAGCCAGAAGCACCAGATATACGTACTACTACTGTCGGAGATCATCAAGATCGTTGACGATAGTTTTTCCAGTGCAAGCCTCATCGCTCGGATGCCTCAAGTCTTTGTCCAGGTGATATGTCCCGAAATGGGTGTCAATAGGAGCCCATGGCGTCTCCCATTGGCGGGTCGGTCAGCCATGTCTTGGCAAGGGGATTGGGGCAGATCCGTTTGACCAACTCAAGGAGCTGACAGAATTTACAGTTCGTTCATTCTGTACTGGTGGGTCTTTATTGAGCGGATGTCTCTGATGTAGGAATGCGGAAGACAACTCTTCAGCGGAATGGATAATTGCGGCTCGGGCTTCTAAGGTTAACTTGACTAGTTAGGTGAAACATATTTGACGCTTCGGAAGGCCAATAGAAGTTTGTGCAGGGGCTGTAGACTCTGGATTCTGCAGGGATGAGCTCAAGATGAGCATCCTGGTTAGTTGCCTTCTCAATACCTGCTTTCAGATCTTGCTGGTCGTAGGAATCTGACATTAGATGCCAAGGTTCGGGCAGATCTAGTGCAGCCCGACTTCTTATCACATTCCCGTGACGTGTCGCTGTTGGTTTCTCTCGTCAATAAATATCTCCAATACCCGTAGTAATGTCTCGTGGCATTACCTTCAGCTTCATTCTCACTTGATCAACATACCCAACATGAACCAACTCGCTTCTCTTTTGTTCATCGCCGTTGCCCTCTCTAGCAATGCCTATGCATCATCTAAAGGCCCTTCTTCAAACACCGGTCTCCTACAGATGGTCACCTACGTTAAGCGTAATCCCAATATGACACTTGATGAATTCTGGCAGTACTGGGATACCCAGCACGCTCCGAAGGTGATCCCTCTGGCAACGCACTTCGGTATCGCTCGATACCAACAGGTAGGTTTGACCCTATCCCATTCCTATGATGTCTCTCTATGTTTTGATCGGACTGACACATTTTCTTTCTCAGGTCCGAGTCGCCGGAAAGATAGTCCCGACAGATGCCGGTGCCACCGAGCCGGTATCGAATAACGTCGTGGATTTTGACGGAATCGCCATGTTCCTTTACGAGTCATCTGATGTCTTGATTGATATGCTCTCTCATCCTTACTATGTCAATGTCGTTGAACCGGATGAGCATGTCTTCATTGACAAGTCAGCTCATGGAAATGGTATGGTCGCTACATACATCGGCGAGCATATCGATGCAGTGGATGATGCCAAGAGTGTTTGGAAGGGAGATAAGAAGACACTTGCGAAGTACGAGAAGCTGTTCAAGAAGTATTGACTTGAAGAATGAGAACTGTATGATGGGAAGAACTTGACTATGGGCTCCATAGACATACAGTACACGACAAAGTTTCCCTTTCACAGACCACTTGGCCTCGCCAAAGATGCATGTGCCTCAAAGATGTTCATCCCAGCCAGGCACTCTCAGCTCAATCACTCGTCCTCATACTATCCTCAGATGCTTCCCATAATCACTCCAAAGGCCTTCTGACTGATCATAAACGTCGGTGCAGCAGGGAACCCTCCCGGCGTACGCGGGAAGATCGAGGCATCCACAACTCTAAGTCCATCAACTCCATTAACCTTGAACTCCGAGTCAACGCAGTAGTTCATATCCCCCGCAGGCCCCATGCGACAAGATGAAGTGGCATGATGACTAAAAGCATCATCCATGATACCTTGTCGAATACTCACGCCAGGCCGAGGCTCAACAATCTTGAAGGGAGCGTAAGGTTCACCAGTAGCGTTGAAGATACGCATGGTATGCTCAACGCCTTCCTGGATAGCCTGGAGATCCCGATCTCCCTTCTCAGAGAAGTAGTTGAAGTTGATCTCTGGAGCTTGTCTGGGGTCTTTCGAGCGGAGAGTGATTGTTCCGGCTTGGTTGCCTGGCTGCATTTTGACAATGGACCAGAACCATGAAGTTGGAGGGGCCTGCCATGTAGAATACCCAGGGAAATATCCGCGGAACACAGTTCCAGCTGCTCCAAAGAGGTACAAGTCTGTGTCGTTCGTTTCGCTGACGCTGGATCT
This sequence comes from Fusarium lyarnte (nom. inval.), assembly GCA_014898885.1. NCBI lineage: Eukaryota > Fungi > Ascomycota > Sordariomycetes > Hypocreales > Nectriaceae > Fusarium > Fusarium lyarnte (nom. inval.). Next base: position 86,518 of record JAAVUB010000279.1, read on the forward strand.
GTAAAGAAGTGAGATCGGAGCTGCGCCTTCGCCGTAAGCCCCGGTATGAGATTGCTTCCACTCTTGGTAGCATGTATCGTTGGCTTGGAGTGTGAAGGAGCAGTCCTCAAAGGGATTATTCTCCCAAAGTGTAGAGGCTTCGACGGTCACTCCACCTTCATAGTTGTCTTGTAGATATTTGCCCTGTCCTTGTCAGTTATATTCTGGAGTCCTCAGATAAAAGGCTTACCACTGCGGGGAGATCCATGATGACCGGGATGTCAAGACTCTCGAGCTCCTCCCGAGGGCCGATACCGCTAAGCTTGAGTATCTGCGGCGTGTTGAACGTACCACCAGCCACAATCACTTCTCTCGATGCGGTAACGTTGACCAAGCGACCAGATTTAGACTCATCGTAGCGTTTGTCAGCAGAGTACAACCCTTCGCCCTTGAGATACTCCACTCCATACGCCTGTGGTTTGCCATCCCGACCGTCTTGAAACAGCACGCGGGTGGCCAGAGAATGGGTACTGACAGTAAGAGGATACCGAGCAGATCCATTTGCCGTTTTAGCAGTCATTGTCTTGTGTAGATATCGCCATGCACCATTTCGCTGTCGGAGACTGTCCACGTGGAGAGGAATCTGGTAAATCCCAGGCGAATACCGGTCTTTGTCCAGTCGGTTGATATCTCGCTGCAGTAGCCGACCAACTTTGGCGGCATCGTCGACTTGAATCCCTTCGGTTTGCTCAAATGCACGCTTCAGAGATTGTACGACGCCAGGACGATCAGTGATGTATGAGATGTTGTTTCGGTTGCTCTGTGGGGCTTGTCAGTGAATCGTAGCGCTTGCGATCGAGTACGTACCTGGATGAACCCGTCAAAGCCATGGCCTGGAGCCCCCTCTGGAGCATAAGTGCAGTTCTCAATATCGATAAACAGCTCCCTCATCTTGTCAGACCTCCACGAATCGTCTCCGGTAAGTTCAGCTATAGCATCCCAATCATTATCAGGCGGCAGAGCAAAATTCATGGCATTAAGCTGAGCAGAACCACCAAGTGTTGCCCCACGAGGATACAGTATACCAAGTCTATCAAGTTAGAAAATTTCCCCGATTGGAGAGCAAAGGAATATCTTACGGCTCGGCGCCCTCGGGAGGATCAAGACCAGACCACAGAGTGCCATTGGGTAGTCTGTATGCATATTTGGAATCTCTGCGCGCTTGAGTTTCGTTTTGATAGTGGTTCACGTAGAAGGACCATGACATGCTTGGATGCTCAGCGACTTGATCCGCCCTGAAGGTTGTGAGCATGATTCATTATTGAATCATTGAAGGAACCTTGGTACACTTACATGGCAGGGATTCGCTGCAGCGGCGTGTTACCTTGATCACCACCAGCCTCTATCAAGAGAACGGAGTGACCAGATCGCGCAAGATTTGCACTGGAAGAATCGTCAGCAAGTGTTTGCATCGGAGAGTCAAAACTCACGCTAGGGTCCCTCCCCCAGGTCCTGATCCAATGATAATGTACTCATATTGACCTGGTGGGTGGGTTGGAAGGGCAGTTGCTAGGCCAGCAAGAATGCTCAAAGATGCAAGTTTCATAGTGCTGTATTGTCAATGTTATCGTCTTCTGGTTTGCAGCAGTCTTCAAGCTCTAGGATCTTCAAGTATTTATACATGTTGCAGATCATGCAATTGGTAACCCTGATACTTCAGTACAACATAAAGAACTTGCAGCCAAAGCGGAACTTGGCTCCGACAACGCAGCATATTCATCATCATCACCATAGCCAAGGTGGCTGCAGATTGAGTGTATTACAGCCTCGTAATGCCGATCATCGGGATATTACTCATATTAGCCAATGAGAATTAACCCGATAAAATGATTATACAACCTTTTAAGCTTGTTTGTAGCGTCTTACGTGGATGGAGTGGAGTGGAAGGATGCGTTGCACTGATTGAGCGTCAGCCCGAGCCACGCGTCATCGGATTTCTGTGTAAAAGTCGTCCGCAAATCCGATCACCAGCCGACGATTATGCTAGAAGCTCCGACAATTTATACCACAATTCTCGTAGATGTAATTTCATTACTCATTGTTCTCCTAATAGTCTTGTTGTCCTCGATTTTGCTTTTCAGTCTTCTTGTAGTACCGCATGTGTCCTTCCATCCTCTCCCAGGCCATCGACAAACAGCGCAACTACGCGGTCTTCCACTTCCAACAATTAACTTTACCGGAACACGCATCTTCGGCAGATTTTCTTTGAGACTCACGTTACAACCTGTCAAGTGTTGTTCAGACCTTAATTGAGGTGAGCAAAGGTGTGCAGCTAAAAGGCAGGTCTGGTAGCAAAACCAGTGGCTCGCTGCGTACGACCCGGCTCGTCGCAATATATATAATTGATTAAAGCACATATTTAGACTTAAAACTCTTTTACGGCTTGGGATGAACTTACTGAGCGAACCTGACGCAGTGGATTGTCTCAATTGCGATCTGAGGCACGATGAAACCATGCGCGACACTTGTAGTTACCCCTTGCCTCCTCACCAACATGGAGCAACGCCGAGGATGAATTGCGACATTGGCCCAGATCTGACATTTGACGTTTCCGCCAACCGATGAACTATTGTAGATACGGACTAGGGTACTTTCGGATCGCAGCTCATCCGGTCTTCAATTCTACTCCTCAGCAGCGCGAGTATGATCACCATCGAGGATACTCTGTTTTACTACGGCGCTTACACCCCAGAATAGGTTCGTCCTGAAGATGAAGCGCAAAAATACTCCGTGAGAAACTTCTCAATCTCATTTAGCGCCAATGAGAGTCCCTTCTACGTTGTTTCTGTCGCATACAAAGACTCGACAACACTGCCACTTATTCCAACATCAGTCATAATATCACAAACGAAATTCACTTCACTTCTTACAGCTGGCCTGTTCTCTTGCACTCACACCCTCCATCACTACAACATCCGTCCTCTTCCGTGCATCACATCTCAAACGCAGACATGAAGTTCACCTCGTTCCTTCTTGGCTTCGCTGCCACTGCCATCGCCAGCCCCATCAGCAAGCGCGCTGTCTTCAGCCAGACAACATACGACGATCTCTCCATCAGCGGTGGCACCGCAGGCAACGCCCAGCAAGAAGCTCTGCAAAAGCTTGGCGGTCTGCCAACTGACCTATCAACGGTTGAAAAGTCTGACTTGGACTTCCTCAACAGTGTCAACCAGATCGCGAATGATGCTGAGGATGAGGCCTTCAACCCTGCTATCGATGCAGCTTCCGGTGAAGCAGCAGATGCTCTCCAGGTAAGCCGTTCCATCAAAGGTCAATAGAGAAATAATGCTAACAGTTTTGTAGCGCGGAAAGATAAAGAACAAGGTCTTGAAGTTGACTGCTACTATTCTCAAGCTTGAGGCTCAACAAGCGCAGGGTGAGGATGTCGCTGATAAGCTGGCGGAGGAGAACAAGAAGTTGCAGAACAACATTTCACAAGATAAGGATGAAGCTGGAAAGGCTTCGACGTTCCTTGCATTTGATGCGACTACAAGCTAAAAGGGTTGAGTGATGGAGATGAGGGAATCGGTGTCAGTATTATACTAGGCAGGCCTACAAATTGTATAAGTAATCCAAACATATTCAGACCGAGCAACCAGAATTAAAAACCATCTAGAGTCTCTATGAAAGCGAGTCAAGTACGTGAGATGCTGAGGGCACCTCTGATTGCAATGTGGAGATGACAGTATCGTCTGAAACCCCAACCCCCAATGTTCGGCATCTCGGTTCGATGTTCCCGCGAGGTCAAATCTACCAGCTCCACACGCAACCCCACGACCTACACCATTTCTTGTCGTTACCAGTTCCTCTATAGAACCTTAACTCCAGTTCCCATAAAGCCAGTAGACTGTCATCATTTCACAATGCTCAACTCGGATCAGTCCTGGCCTTTATGGGGCAATGACTCCCTCGACGGAGCATTCGATCTCGATGCTCCCGGCGACAACGCCGTCGTGACTAAAGTGAATCGCCCTTTCTTATTCGGCTATCGCCCTTCGAAACCCAATGGCCGCAGCATTCTCATTCTCGGAGGTGGAGGATATGTTCAACTCATGGTCGGTCGCGAAGGCGTCGCCGTCGCAAAATGGCTCAACAGTCTTGGCTTCTACGCGTTCGTCCTGGTGCATCGCTTCCCGAACAGCGAAACAGGTGCGCAAGCACCGTTGGATGATGGAAGAAGAGCTCTGAAGATCATTTTTGAGAGCGGACTTGCGCCAAAGGGTGTCAGCATCTGCGGCCTCTCGTCTGGCGGTCATCTCGGCGCTGCGCTTCTGGCAGAGTATCCTCAAGTCTGGACATCGCCAGATCCCGAAATGCCGCAGATCGAGTTCGCCATATTGGGTTATGGACCTATCTCGACGAATGCGGCTGGTCGTACAATTATTGAGAACAAATCTCCTCTGCCGCCGAAAGAAAAACAAGAACTGTATGATGTTGTGCAACCAGATGTTCAGCTCCGAGCTCCTGCGCCGCCCGTTTTCATCGTTTACTCTAATAACGATCCAGTTGTACCTGTCGTCAACGCGTATCGATTAGCAGAGGGTTTCACAAAGGGTGGAGCACCGGTCGAGTTGCATGTCTTTGCCGATGCGCCTCACGGATTTGCGTTGGATAGCCCCAAGGAGTTGCCTGTATCAAAGTGGCCGCTTATGTGCGAGGCATGGCTGAGGCAGAACAATTGGATAGAATGAGTTTTAAAAATTCATAGAGCACAAATTATCGTTGACCTTCATGGTATCAACACTAAACACAAAGCAATCGAGGATATCTTCTAAAACAATTTCTTCACCTTGTCAGGTCTCCCCTCGTCCTCGGCCCATCTGTCCTCCCAGAGATCCGATGCCACGTACTGCCATCCCATAGGCGCACCACCCATACCCCATCGTGTCTTCATTTCGTTGAGCGTGACTGGGTTCACAAGTTCGTGGAGCTCCAGGATTGGATACCCGTACTTGGATTCCTTGAGTCCAGCGTTGAAGTCTTCATTGCCAATACCAAAAGGCTCGGTCGGCACATAACCCGGCTCATGGCGGGTATTTGGAGGGATCACTACGATGTGTCTGTGAACAGTCAGTCCTATTCTCGCCTCGCAAATAGCAAATATTGAAATGCTAAACATACGTGATTGATGAGCGGCCGCCTCCACTGCCAGTTTCGTAAAGCCAGAGGCGCGAGACACTGTCTTTCAGACGATACTTGCGATACTCATGGTTTTTTTCTCGGCTGATGATATTTGCCAAGTGCTCGGGCTTGATGGCCAGTAAGACGTCGGTCTCGACTCGCTCAGCGCGGCTCTTGGATGGTGGCATCGTTTTCGGCGCAGTACGTACTCACTGAATGAGGGATTGTGGAGAGAAGTGTGGAGATGGTAAACGAATCGGAAAAGCTTGAAACGACATCTCTTATCTTATCAAGCACCGGAATGTCTGCTCCGGGCCGAGCTCAGTTTTAGAACCATGCGCAGAACGACGAAAGTTTTGGTCTCACGCACGAACATCCTGGAAAATAGCCTTACTGGCATCATGCCATCAATTGCTTACTTGCTTCCACCCGTATTATTTCCAACCTTGTCTCTCGTCTGGAAGGAAAGATACTTTGTGCTTCCGCCTAAGCCGGACATTAAAGTTGCTCTGTTTCACGAACCATGCTGTTACAGGTCAGTATCAAGAAAGGTTATCACAGTATTACTTTTGCAAATACAAAGGGACATCTGTCGGGAAAGACTTACCATTGTTCAAATGCCATGTGTTATCTGCCGACGGGAACTCAAGCTAGACCCAACGTCTTAGTATGATACTCTTCAACCAGACACTGTGACTCACCTCGTACCGCCTCAATAGAGCCGGTACCATCTTATACATCTCCAACAAACTGATATTCTTTCCAATGCAAGTCCTCGAACCCGCACCAAAGGCAAACATGTAGTTCTCCATTCGTCTCTTCTGCTCAGTCGAAGCTTCGATCCATCTCGATGGTCTCCACCGATCAGCATCATGACCAAAGATATCCTTGTTTCGATGCAGAACCCAAGCGTTCACTCCAACAATAGTACCACCTGGGATATGATGACCGTCAACTTCAAGACCTCGCGCGGGGACAATACGCTCTAACATGAGACCTGCAGCAGGATGGCATCGAAGAGCTTCTTTGACAACAGCGTTAAGAAAGGGAAGATCCCTGACTTCATTCCAACTGACAAGACCATCTTCACGGGCAAATCGGCCGGCTTTTTCTTCCTCTGCTAGCTCAGCCATCAAAGTCTTCATGTCATCTGGGTTCTTCATGAGATAATAAAAGATGGCTCGGAAAGTAATCGCCGTTGTGTCAGAGCCTGCAAACATATTCGCCACGGTCAGCGCGAGCACTCGATCGTTGTTCATGAACTCGGGGTCTTTCTGGTTGGCTTCGAGGAAGCGCGAGAGAAAGTCTCGTCGGCCGTTGTCTTGGTCAAACTTCATGTCGCCTAGCTTCTCGGGATCAACGCGGGCGAGCATTCGGTTGCGCGCGAATATGGCGACGGGGGAGGATGAGTTGGTGAAGCCCCATTTTGTAAGCTGCAGCCTCAATGGGTTCTTGAGGAGTAGGCTATCAAGGATCGGCAGTTGTCCGACCTACATGACCATCAGATTAATAGACCCAGTCAAAAGTATTGGTATACATACAGGTGCTGCATAGTTGAGCAACCATTCGAGATTTCCAATGATATTATCCACGTCTTTTCCATGGTCCACGAAGCCTAGTCTCTTCGAGTAAGTCAGCTCGCCAATGACATCGAAGGCATAGTACTGTAGCCATGTTCCAAAGTCAAGGATGTCGTTCTGGTTGGCATATCGCTGGTCAAGTTGCTTGAAGAACTCAGTGGTGGTAGAGTCGACGAAGGGCTCAAACTGAACAAGAGTGCTCATGGCATAAGCATTTGATACGGATCGTCGAAGCTGCGAATGGAACTTTTCATCTTGTGAGGTGAAGAGGGTAATGAGTCTCTTGCCGCTCTTATTGATGGTCTGCTGGACCGGGCTACAACTTTTCAGCCTCGCTAATTCAATGATTGCTCTGGTGACTCACTAGAAATCTGACTTGGTATATCCTGAGTTGTGAGCGTAGATTGTCTGTATAGCCGCTGGATCCGCGATCGATACCGTATTAGGACCGAGTCTCACGACGCTGCCGTGTTTTTCATGTAGAGCAATTTGCGTCACCTCTGGTCGCCTTCGGTAAACATCCAGAAAGCGCCAGAGGTCAGTGAACGAGGCCAAAGCTGGCCCGGGGATTCCGTTCAGGCCGTTGCCGTACTTGTTGATGAGGAGCTTTGTCACGAGTAGTCCGACAAGGGCAGCTGTTAGATACGCCCATGGATGTTGAAGGAAGAGATCCAGAATCATTGTGTATGCTCATTAGGTGTCGCAATTCTTATCTGGTGTAGTGAAATACATCTCAAATCAGTGGTCGATCCACTGCTTTTAACAACATTCTACCCCGCGTGATACATGTTTGGTGGTTTCGCAAGGTCAACGGCACTTACCAAGGCATCGGAAGTTTCCATGCGGGGTAATTTCCGAATTATATCACCAAAAAATCGGTAACGTTCCGATTTGACTCTTTGAATTTCTGTTCTGTAGTATATGTTTGGACTGTGAGGTCAGGCTACGGGGATGATTCGGTATGTTTTGGTAAGCACTTCTCGCCATTTGACCCAAGTTGCCGCGAACCAGTGGACCTCTCTTGACACCTCATCCTCTATTGCTCCGATAACAAAGCTGATTAAAGCCAGTGAGAATTCGTTTTACATATTTTCGGTTCGAGGTCACGACGAATTCACATTGCTCTGCTTCACAGCCCGAGAAGAGGGAGCGAATGTCAGGTTGGGAACAGGCCACGAGTAGGTGCATATAGTGAGATCGCCAGCCATTCTAGGACACTTAACAATCAATTCACCTTATCCATGGGTTCTTCAGCGATGATTCGAAATCAATTAACACAAAGCATCAGGCCCGCGTGATAAACTCGCCAGTCTCCAGGATCCTATCCCCAGGTTTAAGCTTGCATGCGGTGGCCGTTGCCAGTTCAGAACCGTCTTGCCTTGTTCCAACAACCTCTTTCTCTCCTTACTCCAGAGCATTATCAGCTTTGTAGCAGGCTTACCATCGTAGTATACGACCATTTCGGATGGTGGCGGTGGAGAAGTATCAGGCCAGTCGATGAAATTAGACGCGTCATTGTAGGCAGTGATCTATTTACCTCTGCGACGCTTTTGAGACCACTCTCCAAGAACTTTACGAAATTCCGAGACTGGGTGGTCGAGTTGGACATCTGGGTGCTGGATTCATTCTTTTGTTCAATCTCCAGGACGTTTTGCTTCTCGTGTCGAACGGCACGCAGTGTTTCGTCGAAAGTGATGATCTTGTAGATGGAGAAAAATACTCCTTTGATGTCATTGCGCGCCTCGCCATAGCCAGGCTCTCCCATCCGAACTGAGAAGTTAAAGTCGAATATCATTATGGAATCCGTTGCCTCATCGATGAGATTGCGAGGAGCGATATCTTGGTGAGCGATCCCAAGATTCAGGTTAAGTTCATCGACCACAGCAATTAGCTGAGAGAGCCACTTGAGCTTAAAGGTCCGAGATTTATTGCCCTCAAGCGTCCCCCCAGGGACATACTCAGTTGGAAAACCCACGCAACGGCCCTCAATCTCATCCACAATGATCTTATCGAAGGCCACGATATGTGGATGTTTGGGTAAGCGCATCCATAGATTCATCTCATGCCAAACATAAGATAGGCGCTAATCGAGAAAGTAATACTTGAAAACGAGCTATGACTATTTAGACCTCCGCGTCCATGCCAGTCTCTGGGAGGTGCTTACCTTCTTGTCTGGATCTAGGGACCGTAGGTATCTCACAAGATCTACCAGTGGACCTAGTCGGTCAAGCTCTTCCAGTTCTGACCTTGAGATCGCTTCGATTCCTTCCGGACGTTCGGTTCCTTCCAGAGGAGGGTGATATGGGCATAAAGTATTATCGTCTTCTTGATCAGTGGACGTTGAGACCAAGTCACCTTTCGGTGAAACCCGAATCTCAAAGACATCCGATGCCAAATCATCAATGTGTTTCTGGAGGTTCTCGATTGCTGGGTCTTCCGATTCAAGCTCCTCGTCCATGGTGACGGACACAAGGCGACGTTGGTCCCAATCCATAATGTGCCAAGTGCTCGGGCCCCCAGGGTAAATATTACCGCCGGGGGCGAAGAATCTCTCTTGGCTTTAGCATCTTAGGATGGCGGTGTTCTAAATGATTTTGGCGCTCAGCAAGGCTGGGTCAATGAAAATCAGGATGGGAGGTAAACGAGGGTGATCGGGACTGATAATGTGAGGTTGAAAGGACTTCGAAAGTCTCCATTGTTTGTGGCTGCGAAACATCTCAGCCGCATGCTTATCCGCGTCAAACATAGTCACTTATTAACCAGGTTTCATAACCATTGATTCCATTTGCTACTTTTTGTTTCCAAAAGTGATGATAGGAACAAATACCTTCTTCTCTAGGTTAGACTTTGCTGCACTAACAATTAGATAAGTGATAAGCTGCAAAGGCGCGCCCTGTGATTCACCGAAACCTAAGCACTAAACCCTGTGGGCTTTAGTGTTTGCCTCTCTCATTCGTTGATTCATCGGTTATTTCGTCTTCGTCCTCGCATATTTCCATCTCCCTCATTATCTTTCACTTATTTTTACGCTCACAAAATGGCATCAGCAGCACGAACTGTGCTCGCCTTCCAGCGAAATGCAAAGCTCCATTCTTTACAGACACTGATCACGGCAATTCGACCATTTGGCAGCTTGGAGGCTGAGAATCGTGAGCTATTTAAACAGGGCACCGACGAAGACTATGCAGTCGTTACAGAAGAGACAATCTTTCACCCGCAAGGAGGAGGTCAGCCTTCAGATGTTGGAAAGATAACAGATGAGGCTGGAGCGTCATTCACTGTTGCATCTGCTCGGATGGATGCAGTTCGCGATGGTCAGGTCTTGCATTTCGGGAGATTCGACTCGGACAACAAATTCATAGAAGGGCACACAGTCACGCAAGAAATCGACGCTGAGAAGCGTCTTCTCTACTCTAGATATCACACCGCTGGTCATGTTCTTGGTTCAGCGGTCAATCACCTCCTCAAAGACACAGTCGAGGGCTTCGAAGAGTTGAAAGCCTCTCACTTCCCTGACTCAGCATCATGCGAGTTTCAAGGCCTCATCGACGGAAAGTACAAAGAACCCATCCAAAAGAAAGTCGATGAATTCTTGGCTGCCAAGATGCCAGTTGAGATTGACTGGTGGGACGCCGAGGAGTTTCGCAAGAATGGTCTCGAACACCTTACACCTGATGCGAGCTTCTTAGGACCTGGAGAGACCAAGTTCCGTGTTGTGAGAATTGTTGGGGCAGAGGTTTATCCGTGCGGAGGAACGCATGTTGATACTACGGATCTATGTGGAGAGACGACGGTTAAGAAGATTGCGAGGAGCAAAGGAAAGTCAAAGGTCAGCTATTTGGTGAAATGAGGCTGCAGAGTATGGACATCATAGACGAGACAAGACCTAAAAATAGACCATGTATTCTCCATATCAAAAGCCGATGCTGTTCCCCGGCCCTAAATGTTTCTATTAAGACACCGAGGCGTGTTTTCTCATATGAATAACCTTATTCTGCCCGAAGCCCCTTGAGCAAACGGCAACAACCTAATCTCCAGATCATTTGACACCTATGAAATGAGCAGTGGCTCGATGCTACAGTGGCTTTCGCCAAGTTATTGAATACTACGATCCCCCACTACCAGTGCAATGATGCTAATGCGAAGAAGAAAAGTGCAATCCCACGCAAAAGCTGATTCCTCCAATGTGAGAGCTTTGTCGCAAGTCAAGTCAGATCTTACAGTTACCGAACAAGTATTTCCTCACAATTGTACCTATCATGCTTGGCAATTCCCCCACTGTCAGATGTATCGTCACATGGGGCCTACCATATGCAATGCGTGCATGTCAACCCCTGCAGCATGGAACCCCTGGCCGGCACCTCAGACAGTTCCGATACAACATACAGGGGACAAGATGGGACGAAACCGCCAATTACGATGTGGCTTGCTCGTATCGATCCATGTTCTGAGAATGTGAGGTATCGAATGTCATCTTTTCTCAACTGTCATCTTGCGTCGTGATAGTGGTCAGCAATTTGTCACGGCATTTCACGATCCCCGGGGGATGCTTTTTGCAAGTCAATGCGATTGCGCTATCGTATTGAGTCTCAGTGTCCATGGTCACTAAAGCCATTCCTCCATGAAGTAAATACAAACAAAACCAATGAAAACCGTAAACCTCATAAAATACAAGAACAGGCCAGCCTAGTCCTTCTCCCTCCATCAACTCGCTTAAGCAGCTCCAGCAGCATCGGCCTTCTCGATCAGGAACTCAGGAGCACCGCCGGAAGCAGCGCTCTGGTAGGCCAAGTGAGGAGCAGCAACGATGAGAGAGCCAGTGCAGACGAGATCACCGGGGTTGCAGAAGACCTTGGTGCGGTCCTCGGGGTAGCTGGGAATCTTTCCGCGGTTCTGGAGGTTCTTGGTATATCCGAAGAGAACGACTCCAGCAACCTTCTCCCGAATGCCGGCGTCGACGTCGGTGACACTGGCGGCGGCGAGAGCAGCACCCTGGCTGTAACCTCCAGCGATGAGAACAGCATCAGGACACTTCTGGTTAGCGTCGTTGAAGTGGCCCAGCATCTCACGGATAGCAGCGCTAGAAGTTCCACGAGGAAGAGCGTTGTCGCCGAGGGTAGCGCGGTAAGCACCGCCAACGCCCTGGATCCAGACACCGTCCTTGCCGTACTTGGCCTCAAGCTTTGAAGCAACGCGGGGACCGAGAGTTCCCTTAATAAAAGAGTTAGTTATGATCTGTCACTTGGGGGATTGTGTGGGGGTGAAAAGGGCACTAACAAGGTTGCCGGCCTCAGTGGAGCCGCGAGCGTAGATGAAGATGACGCCAGGGCATGAACCGCTGTTGCCGTTGGCAAGATCGTTGCGGGTGATGCTGCCGCCTAGCTGGCGAGCCTCGAGAGCAGCGGCATCCTGACCAGCGGGAAGAGCAGAGGCGGTGGCGGCGAGAAGAGTAGAGATGATGGAAAACTTCATTATGGCGGTTGAGGCGAGAAGAATCGAAGAAAGGTGAGTTGGATTTGAAAGAGAGGCTGTTGACTGAGTGAGTGACTGAGAGGCTTGATTCATTCCATCAACATCGAGGCATCTCAGGTATTTATCTAAAAGTCCAACGAAACTTCCATCTTCCGTGCTTTCGCAAGTCTAACGCTTTTGGAATAACCTCGAGTACAGACGATGGATCACTTTCAGTAGCATCAAGCCAAATGCCAAGAAGCAAAGATCAAAGCAACCTCTATCTCCCGGAAACAAATTGAGAGCACACACCACCAAACCCATTCGTTCTCAGACCTATCACCATGCGTCCCACCAGCTCTCAACTCCCGAGTCATGCGAGAAGCCCTTGTCTGCCGCCGCCAAAACCAGTAGTCTCTTCGCAAGCCATCATCAAAACGGGAAATGAGCCCCGTTGCGCCAAGTCACGGTCACTCCACTGATCATCGAAACAGTCAATATACAGCATGAAACGGCGCCCTATGACCACGTTGTTGGGAACCGGTCTGCGCCGCTTTGACAGTTGCTTTTTTGGACAGGGACCTGAAACCACAGAAATGGTGGCCTCAGGGGAGCGGTGGCAATGCGCATTTATTCCCGGTTTCATACTAAAACCCGCTAACGTGGTCAGCCCATACCGATTCGAGTTTGATTGAGTCTTGGGTGTCAGGAATGTAAAATGACCTCGGTTCGGTAAGTTCCATGCACGCTATTTAGACAAGAGCAAGGTTGTATTGGCTACGTAAGTGCCAGATTGCGGGTAGTTAACCCTCGTTGACGGGAATTTGAGTTTTCGATAGATTGGGATTGTCGACAAGGTCAAGGCGACTTTGACTTCTAGTTTCAGTCTAACAGGTTTTAGCGTTCTCGTATCGTAGTTGAAACTGGCTTGTTTGATCCCTTGGGCTTGGACAGGTGAGGCTCATGACTCGGTATGAACTGATGATCTTCTTGTGCTCGGACACTAGAAGGTGTCAAGAACGCTCGACCTTTCTGTCGTTCCGATAGCGGATATGTCTAAAAGTATGTCTAATTTTGTTTTCGGAGAAAGGCGTCGGTAGTGATGGTCACGCAGTCAGGACACCGTCTTGGATCGACATGCAGCTTCGACAAACGACAGTATCTTCAGGTTGGTGATCATTCCGGTTTCCGGACATCGCCAAGATTCCATAATCGCGAGAAAGACCGTATTAGCACTAGACTGACTTGTTTCAACACCATCTTGATCCATGGGCTGCGACAAACCGAGGCTTCAACGCCATTATCAATTTGAGGAGGAGTAATATCGAAATTCAGAACCAGCTTCAAGTTGACGACATTTCGTTCCGAGCCGAGGTTCATGAATAGATTAATCCAACACCATCTTCAGTCTTAGAACCATTCTGAACTCACCACCAGTTCAACTGTACCGAGGCCTATCCTCAGATAAATGAAGTCAAACTGTTTCATCACCATCTTGATCAGCGCCGGGACCCATCGTGGTACTAGGTCACAACCTTCGGGCGCCTTAGCTCCGTTGTCACTAACGTTTAGTCTCAGCTCCCACCTGACTGGTACCGAGGTCTATCACCCTTTGAGGTAAGGTCATCCCAGCCGTCAGGTTCCAAGTGCCTTGCTCAGGATCATGATGGTGTGAACCCCGCAAACTGAATCCAAGGTGAACCAATTGAACCGGTGTCACTTAGCTCAGCCATCATGTCTCAATTCGCGACAATTACCGTTCGTAGATTAGTGAATTACATGCTTAATTTGTTGTCTAAATCCAATCCTGCAAGTTTATGAACGATGTCTTGATATAGAATCTTTTCAGTTTAATGATGCAGCCGAACGGGTTTCGAATACAGTTACAAAACGTAAGCCTCAGAAATCGCAATTATCCAGCACCTCCTCAGATCAATCCCAATACGACTCAGGGAATGTCAACCAGTGTGAGCTTCGAGGCACTTTGGACGAGCATTCTATGTTGCAAGCTTCACGAGCCGAGGCAAGCTTCCTTTCGCATTCATCCCCATCAACTTGCCAACCTCCCCCAAAGTGCTGAACAACAACCTTTTTCAGGAGAGGAAATGCCCGGGCCGAGATATCGATTGATTTCACAACCTCGCCAAGTACCAGCGGACATGGGCACCCCATTAGGCCGAACTCCTTAATGGATTCTGGAAGCATTTGGCAAATCTTTCGTGCAGGCAGACGGCCCTCCTGCCATGGGCGATTCAGTATGCCGCTGTCCATGTACAGTGTCTCAAGGACTTTCATGTCTGAGAGATCTTGAAGTACTATTTCACCATCGATGCCATAACCAGGAAAGTCGAGTGTGACGTGTTTGAGCGTATCGCTTCTCAGCATCAGGATATCTTCAATTTTATACGAGAAACCTGGCCGTCGACTTGCGGTACCAGCGCCTTGCCAATAATTTGGTGCGCCGATCTGGAACGTTTGTAGTTTTAAGAAGCCGCGCATGATTGCCTCCAACCGACTGGTGTGAATTGCGGATGATCTCAGTATAATTTCGTTGACATTGTCGTGACAAAAGCCCATCTCTGACTCTTTTATCGCCTCCCGTAGATCCAATCCGGCCAGTTGGATACTTTCCAGTTGAGGTGCTGCGTCCAGTAGACCAGCCAGGCTGTCAAGGTTGTCAGCTGGGAAACAATTTGAGACGGTAACGATAAGTTTCCTCAAATTCGGAAGATATCCAGACGGGATCGACCAGAATTTCCGGTCCGTTTGGACACAAATCTCAAGCTTATTGATCTTTGGTATCAAAGAGACAACAACAGAAAGGAGGCAATCAATGGCAATCTCGGCATTGTCTATGGTTTCTCCGAAAAAGCTTCTTGCATTTCTTAGTCTGTTAACCGGAACCATAGGGTTTCTCTGGGCAGCGTCGTATAGATGAGTTCGATACCGTTCGCCGCACTTTGCAAAAAGGTCCAATTGGCCACCATGTTGATAAGCGAAACGCCGCATCACCGCCGGGCTTGCACAGAGCTCCTTGACATGTTGACCAAGAGCGGGTACTCGACCAATGGTGTCGATGAAACCAAAGAAATCGCGCCCTCTCGGTCGATGATACAAGTGCGGTTGGGAAATACGCCTTATTTTCTTGCATGTCAGAGATAAGGCCAATAGACACCTTCTGTCCTGATTCAGTTCTGGCTCTCTGCCGTGAAAAAAGTATGGAGAAGAAGTTCTCTCGTTGCAGTAGGGGCAGAACTGCTGGCATAATATATCGATGATCTCTTCAGACAAAGAGAAAAGATGTGTGAAAGATGGGGCCGCCATGGTTGTTTGGTGATATGAAGAGGAGAGACATGGCTTGCGAGGATAGATGCTGATTTGACTCTTTTATAAGAGATGCTAAAAAATGAGACTTCTAACAAATATAGCTTAAACGAATAAGCTTTTGGTAGTCATGGGGCACGTTTTATATTTACTGCTATATTTGACTTTCTACTTAACATCTGCCTAAGGCTTGAGTCACCTTGGCTTTAGTATCGCGATATGTGTATCCCATTTAATCTTTGTTTCTCACAGCTGGTCGGTCTCTGGCTTTTAATCAGAGGTATTGTGGCAAACATCACGACTTCCACCGATTACGTCCGTAGCCTTAAGACTACACATTATTTTTGAATTAACAAGCATCGGAGATTATTTTTATTTTTCGGTAATCTGCACGGTCTTGGTTTGTTTCTCAAGAACGCTTTGCTTTTGGTAATGCATTAAAGGTCATTCGTAAGGATAGCTCGAGCCACGGATTTAACTTTTCTAAATCGAGATGGAGAGAATATTATAGAAAAAGGTAATAAAAACATAAAGCTACTGCTTCCAGAAGCGACTGCCTACAATACTTTCCCTTAGACCATCTTTGTCATCCCGCGAAGCATATAAATTAAGAGTATTTAAAACATTTCCTCTCAACACAGGGTAAGTCAACAGTGTCAAAGCACTACGTCATCTCTAGATCGCTCCATGCAGTACTCCGTAAATCCACCAATCTTATCTATCAGTCAGCAGAAGAATTTCCAGATCATTGACCTCTCCCCTGTATCATGCATTTTCTATTTCAAGATCCGGGTCATCTAAAACTCCGGCCGCCCGCCCTTCCCGTTTTGAACCAAAATCTCACTGCATAACCAGCCTCGCTCGACTAACTCAGAGGGGGAATTTGGGGGCCGTCAATTTAAACCAGGGGTAGTGACAAAATCCTCCTCAATTCTCCTGCGTTTTAAGTGATGAACTGTCAGTTTATTTCTGTTATCTGATATGCAGTGAAACTCGAAATGACCCCATCATATTAACCGAGGCCCTCTTACTGGCCTTCTCCCCTCGACGTTGATCCTTCGGCTCAGCCACGACGGTATTGGGTAGGATATGCTCTGCAAGAAGTAGAAAAATAAATCGGATGACGAAATACCGATGATACCTTATTGAAACCTGGAAGAAGGACGCTTTTCCAGATTACAAATGCTTTCCTTCTACTTTCTAAGCCTCCTTTGAATAGCTCATCCTCCGAAGGATCCTCATGTTCCATACGGAGTAAGGCTGGGCCAAAAGTTCGTAACCGAGCTGTCGCGTGTTTTGTTTGACTAGAGATCCACGCGTTTGATTGGCAGGGCTGATCTGTCTGCCTTGGAACCGACAAATTTCTCTGCATCAGCCTTTCGCTGGTAAGCCATTCGCCATGGGCTGCTTTAGTCGCTTTTCAGGATGGAAGCTCACAGCCGTGTACCTCACCATTCTCGTGAGTACACTCACAACGCTCCTCTTCGTCACGCTTTTCGTGTCGCTGTTTGCGCTCAAGAGTGACAATGAAGAGGATACGGTTACCAATGGGAGGGATGCCGGCGATGCGCTGGGACAGAGTGTTCTGTATAAGGGGAGTTGCGATACAACTGCGAAAGCTAACTTGTGGATCCATTTGCTCATCAATATTGTGAGTACTGGCATTTTGGCGTCGTCCAACTTCTTCATGCAAGGTCTTGTTGCGCCGACGCGAGCTGAAGTCGACGCTGCGCATCGCTCAGGCCATTGGCTAGAGATTGGCGTACAATCCCTCAAGAACTTTCGTTTTCTCGGCTGGCGGAAAATCCTCTTCTGGTCTTTATTCTCGATGAGCTCTGTCCCGCTTCATCTCGTCTTCAACGGTTGCGTGCTGGAGAGTAAAGGCACCAATGGCTTTACAGTCATGATCGGCTCTGAGGAGCTCACCCAAGGAGGCTGGAAGGGTTTGCCCTCAATCACAGCAGCCTACTACGACAGGCTGAGCTACAGCGATCAATCACAGGGTGACGGCAACCCCGAATCTCTGGAGAAGCTAAAGCCTATCAACGATTCCTTCGTGGTTAACTTGACGAGTGGAAATTGGGTTGAACTATCGCTGGGCGATTGCATGGATAGATACAACAAACCGGAGCAAGCCTTGACGCACTGGCGACATTTGATGATGATAATTTACGACTTCGACGATGTATACCGAAACGATACAGTTGGTTGGAAACGAGCTGATGTACTGAGGAATACGACAAACACGACCGATCTCAACGTGATGAATCCTCTCTGGACAGTCGACGCATTTACACGCACCGGAAGGACATCTGAGTCGTTCAGTCGTATAAATCAGTACCTGTCAAACCCTGACTCCACCTATCTGGTGTCTACTCCACCAGATGAAAATGGCAACACTATGCCGTACGGGCGCCCTACCTTGAGTGTTTACGGGACGTGGCTTATGCAAGGTACTCGTAATATCTTTGACCCTAGATCCGGTGCCATCATTACAGATCCAACAGTTTTCAAGACCAAGTATCGTGTTATGCAGCTCGATCGGTGTTACTCGGAGAAGTACGAGGCGCCGTGTCGATTGAGCATAGCCAATAGTCTTTTGCTCATTGTCTGCGTCATGTGTCTCTTCAAGACCTTTCTATGCATCTTGGTTCTGAAACTTCGTGTTTGGGGGAATGAGAACCCGCTTATGACACCAGGAGATGCTATCGCGTCGTTCATCTCGAGACCGGATGAGGAGACGAGGGGCATGTGTACGTTGACTATGGTGGATTTGAGAAAGACGGCAAAGCCTACGCCGACGAGGCTCGGGGAGACAAATCAGAATTACAAATGGCTGCAGGGGCCAAGACAGTGGCAGGACAACTCACCACGAAAGTTTGGAAAGGCTGTTCCTCGAAACATCTGGGTGTTGTCATCTCTGCTCATTGGATGTTCTCTCATCGTGGCCTCAGTCATGCTAAGTATCGCCGTCCAGGGTCAATCTCTGTAAGTCAGCCTCCCCTAGTAGTACACATAAGCCCCTAACCCCATCGCAGGAGCAATTCGAAATTCATGCACGCACCGCAGAACGAAGACGTCAAGGACGACCATCTTGATAGGCTCCCTCTCATCTCACTCACAATGGTTGCCAACACGCCGCAGCTTATCCTCTCCATCTGCTACCTCGCGTACAACGGCCTTTTCACACGTATGTTGGCCGAGTTTGAGTGGTCAAAGTACAGTGTCGAGTTTCGTTCCCTGCGTGTCACGGAACCGCGCGGCTCGCAGAACGCGACATATCGCCTTCAGCTTCCTTATCGGTTCTCGATCCCTTTGATCATCATTAGTATCGCGCTCCACTGGATCTATTCCAACTGCATTTACGTGAGCAATTACGAAGGTAAGTATCGGTTCCTAAAATAGTTAGTCGTCCAGATTAAAGTGCTGACACACCGTAGCATACGCCCCAGGATATCCGTATAGCAGAACCGTAACAGTCGGTCTCCAGTATTCGTCCAAGGCTATCTTGGTCGGTTTCTTAGTATCGATCGGTGTCGCCATCACACCACTATTCCTCGCCTTCATCAAACTACCAGGCGTGATGGTTATCGCAGGCGCAAACTCGGCAGTTATATCAGCAGCCTGCCACTACCCCTCTACAAAACTCAAATCCCTTAGCCGCGCAACGTCCAAGTTGAGCATGAGGAGTAACGAGTACGACAGCATGAGTGCCCGACTGATAGGTGATGAAGAAGTAGAAGAACTCAAGGACGTGTCGAGGCGGAAGATCAAATGGGGAAGGATATCGATGGGCAAGAGTGATGACAGTTCAGTCGGACATCTCGGCTTCGGTACGGAGGAGCTGGATATCGAGGCGCCAGTAGAAGGAGAGTATTACAGTGGCGTAAGAGACGTCTATGACGAAGGATTGAGGAGAATGCGGTTGCTGTAATGATAACAGAAGTTCTGGACGGAATCCTTCTGATCGAGTGTACTACTACGTTACGAGCTGGATAAAATCGGTGGCGAATGGCCTATTAGATAGATTCTTGTACAAATATTCATTCGCGTGCTTATCACTGGCTGCTTTGCCTCATGTCACCAGAATTGTGGCTGCATTACTTGCGACAGATTTGGAAGTATTGAAGGTTGTAACACGATGAACCCAGAAAATGACCTTCCCCACGAACGTTAACCTAAGGCTATTCTTATCGTAGCAAGGTCGTGATGGATAAGGGGACCGGCAAACCGGCATCGGCGTTTAATATGTCGCCCGCATGGAAAACAGAAGTTCCTCAGCTTCGATGGCGCACTAGAACCTGTTGGTGTTGTATCGAGCGGCCGATCTAGCAACGGGACGCCGATAGCCGTGTTTCCTTCCATATCTGTGCCAGCTCTTCAACGCAAGTGGCTTATCTCTCGCCTCTTTGTGAACCGTTAAACGTTAGCGGTTCTATTCCCGTGCAAGGCCCGCGTCAGCACGCGACAAAATATGAGCAAATCTCACGCTTTCTTTATGATGCGACAACGTATCATTGCGAAAATTACAAGATTAAGCATATGAAACCCCCCAGAATTGCTAATATCAACGATTAATACCATCGGCACTTAACGTGTCTCCCGGCTAACTCGGCGATAAATAGCTTGATAGACCAGGGTCCGAAAATGGGACATTGGGACCGACTGCCCAATCCAGCACGACCTCGGCTGATCTAGCCAAGCTTGGCAGGTCCCTCGCACCAATGCCGATTTACCAGGACCTTTTGTTGCTAACTCGCAGCCAAAGACGCGTGATCTTGCGGGGAAGGGGGGGGCGAGGTGCTGTTAATAGGGGACATGTCACTGGCTTCCAATTCTTGGTCGGGCTCCTGTATGATATCAAATGGGGTGAGTCGCAGTCGCGTGTCTTGCAGTCGATATCAGATACGAAATGAGCCCGGGGCTGCGGCCGCGAATAACGTCGGGAACAACAGAGGAACTTTTGGCAGGTTGGACCTTTTGAAAAGTTCCTGTGCCACTGTGTTGGGTATTGCCGTCCTATCCAGTACGATAGCGTGCCGAAAACCCGGAATGCCTTTGATGGTCTAGCACGACTTTATGTTGCAGTATTGACGATGATCGTCTTGGTGTTTTAGATATTGAGTACAAAACATGTTGGATCGCCCTGCCAAGGCTTGGGTTTCATCGACATCCCTTCTTCTCCATGCTTATGTTTTAATTCCTTTGTTACAGCTACAATGAGCATCTCTGAGAAGGAGACCAAGCCGGAGAGCCCTTCTCCCAAGGCGGATATCTATCCTGCCGATGAGAAGAGGGGTCTTCCTCAGGATGACAAGAACCTTCATGATATTGAGATCATGTCGTCTGATAAGGTGAACCAGCCGCTTGAGACTGCTGAAGATATCGTCACACATGTCATTCAGGTCGATGATGACCCTACCATGAACCCATGGACGATTCGCATGTTCGTCGTTGGTTAGTTAACTACCTACTCTTGAGATGTAATATGCTGATGGGTCATAGGCATTGGACTGTCTGCCTTTGGTGGTGTCCTCCAAGAGATCATGTACTTCAAGCCCCAGGTCGTCTACGTCTCCGTCATGTTCTTGACCGTCCTCGCCGAGACGCTTGGTACCGGTCTCGCTCACATCATTCCTCGCTGGGGTCGCATCGGTCGTCTTCTGAACCCGGGTCCCTGGAACAGAAAGGAACATACCGCCGCTGTCCTCATGGCATCAGCTGCGTCAGTCTCAGCCTTGTCCACCGAAGCCTTGACTGTCCAGAAGCTCTGGTATGGCGGTTACCCCGACCAAGCAGCCGGTATCTTCATCACACTGTCGTCTCAGCTTATCGGATATGGTGTTGCGGGCATGATGAGAAGTGTTCTGCTCTACCCTACTAAGATGTTGTACCCTGCCAACCTTCCCATCACGACTGTCATGGAGACTCTGCATAAGCCCAAGTCAGAGACCAGGAAGAGATTCCAAGTCTTCTGGATTGTCTTTGTTGGCATCTTCTGCTGGGAATGGTTCCCTGAGGTAAGTGCACCGACTCAAGCTCACCAAGTCATGCTGACAATAGTAGTACATCTTCCCTCTCCTCTCCGCTGTCTCTGTGTTCTGCCTCGCCGACCGCCACAACCCCGTCTTCACAAACCTCTTCGGCGGCTCCCAAGGTAACGAAGGAATGGGCTTCCTGAGCATCTGCTTCGATTGGAACTACATCGCTGGCTTCGGCTCACCTCTTTGGATGCCTCTTCAGACTCTCTTTAACAGTTATCTCGGCTACATTGGCGGTATCGCTCTGTCTATGGGTCTTTACTACGGAAACTACTGGCGTGCAAAGGACTTCCCCTTCATGGCCCAGCTCCTCTACGATGGAAGTTCCAACACCACCAGCCATATTCCTTACAACGAGACTGCCATCATGAACCCCGACTTCACCGTCAACAACGATCTCGTCGACCAGCAAGGTCTTCCTTACTTGACTGCTACCTATATTAACTATCTCATCACTTCTAACGCCGGTCTCACTGCCACAGTTGTGCACATGCTTCTCTGGAACTATGCCGAAGTCAGCCTGGGATGGAACTGGATCACAATCGCCAAGATGAAGAAGCTTCTCCGTCCTCAAACATACAAGTTCTGGCAGCATGCTGGTACCCGCACCGAGGAAGAGAAGCAAAAGCTCCGCGACGACCCCACCATCGATCCTCATTACAAGCTCATGCTTGACTACGACGAGGTTCCCAACAGTTGGTACTTCGTCATCCTCCTCTGTAGCATCGTCATTGGATTGTCTTGCTTGTATGCCATGAAGTCGACTCTTCCGTGGTGGGGCTTCATCTTGGCCATCCTCTTCCTCCTAGTCATAATGATTTTCTTCGGAGCTCAATATGCCATCACTGGTTTCGGTTTCAACCTCCAGCCCATCTTCCAGATGTTGGCTGGCTACATGTTCCCTGGTCGCCCTCTCGGTAAGGATATCCCAGTCACTTGCATTGTCAGCAATACTGACCCTCTTAGCCAACATGTACTTTACTTCATACACCTATAACGCTTTCAGCCAGGGCACCCTCCTCCTTCGTGACCTGAAGCTCGCCCAGCAGAACAAGCTCTCTCCCAAGGCCACCTTCACTACTCAGGTCATCGGATGTGTCCTAGGTGCTCTTCTCAACTATGTCATGATGATCAGGTAAGAGTCTACGAACCATGGATCTCGGTATTTAAAGCTAACTCGGTTTAGCATTGTTGACAACCAGGCTACCATCCTCATGTCAGCCGAAGGTACCAACGTCTGGAGTGGAGCGCAGGTGCAGCAGTTCAACACCCTCGCCATTGCCTGGTCCATCGCCCCCAAGATGTTCTCCATCGGCGCTCGCTACGAATGGGTCACCATCGCCTACCTCATCGGCTTCGCGGCTCCTCTCCCCTTCTACTTTGCTCACAAGTTCTTCCCCCACATCCGGATCTTCTCTTACCTCAACATTCCCATCATCCTCTGGTACCTCGGTTACCTCTTCGTCGGACTCAATGCTTCCATCACCAGCTACTTCATCCTCGGTGCCTTTGGTCAGTTCTACCTCCGACGATACCGCCCTGAGTGGTTCGTGAAGTGGAACTACCTGATCTCTGCCGCGCTTGATGGTGGTACCCAGGTCATGGTCTTCATTGCGACTTTTGCTGTCTTTGGTGGCTCTGGAAAGTCAGTTCCGTTCCCAGCATGGGCAGGAAACAAGGTGGACAACTATGACTACTGTGCTTTCAATGCGAACAGCTAAACAAGCTTCGAGATTCAGTAGACAGGGGCTGTAGAGCCCTCGATGTATATAATAGACCGTACAGAACTTGGCATCACAATCAGTCTTTTCATGCGACATATTCATTGGTAGTGAACAATGTTCCGTGTTTGTTGCCTATTTGGTGAGTCATGACAATGCCATTTCCACGTTGATATCCAGGACAGTAAACTCTCGCTATTGGTTGTGACATAGGAGGAAGCATTCCATTCTATAAAAGAGCAACGCCACCATCACGAGTTGCTCGTCTCACTGGACTTAATCATACTGCCGCGTTGTACAGAAAATCGGCTGATTTTTCTATATAGCGGTTCTTTCAGGGTCCTTAGAACCAAAGCCCACATTATACAAGAGAACATAATGGTTTCTTATCTACTCTCGTCTAATTCTGCCAGTAAGAAGGCGTCCACTCTTCCTCAAAACTTGAAGCCCGTGATAGTATGTATTCAAGGAGCTAGTAACACTGGAATGACAATGCGTCTTCTTCTTTGTTATAGTAATACTTATAGCTGCAGTCCTCCACCTAGACATAGCTGGTAGGATTGCCTCATACTAACAAGCTAAGGCCCCCCCTTTAAGACTCGTCGGCAACCAGCCAGCCAGCTCTTCCCGGCTCCGCAGTATCATCACTTCGGCGCCTGTCTTCAACCAGCCAGCCAGCTCTGCCTGGCTCCGCAGTATCATCACTTCGGCGCCTATCCTCAACCAGCCAGCCAGCTCTTCCCGGCTCTGCAGTGTCCTCAGCGCGGGCCTAGACGTGTTAGCAATTTTGATGAGTATACATTGATAGATACTGAACAAGTACCTCGATAGTCACTGGGGATCTATTTCCAAGCGGAGAGCCTAAAACCTGGGCTGCAAAAGCAACAAAAGTAAGGCTATTTGTGATCTTCATCTTGAAGATACCAGTGAAAGGTTTGAGAATTTTCTGATAAGAAGCTGATGGTGAAAGTGTTGTAGGAAGACTGGATTATGATGGATGAAGTCCTGGACACGGTAGATTACTTATACTTCTTACTAGCTGGCCCAGTTTCATAGCTGCAGGGGGTATAACGTTAGTTAGCATATCCAAAGGCCTACTATCATACCAACACGATAACTCACTAATCCATGCATCATGCCTTTGCCGGGCGGCCGACCTTGCATTTTCATTATCGCAAGTTCACATAATATCTCCCTGGCAGGACTTCCCCAAAGGGCCATCGCCAGGGAACAGGCGGATAGTCAGAGAAACAAAAGGACCTTTTAGGCGAGGTAATCATATGCAAGTTATGGGCGCTTATGAAGAATGGTAGAGCGATATCCTTGATAGAGACTGTAAGTCAATACACAAGTTCAAGGGACCTTCCTAAAATGGATTGATCATTGATGTAGGTCATGTAGAGGGTTGAGTCCTACTATAAAACATTCACTTTTTGGACAGATATATGTGGTTTTGCAGATATCTTCAGGAACCTTTTGCAAATACCGTGCTTTTGCTTCCCAAAGGACCAATTGATCCTAATTACGCTACAATATTAGAATGTCTCTATGCCGTGAAAAATCAGTATAATTCAAGCTTATTTTGTGACGTGCTACACCCTGACAGAGTTTCGGCTATTCGGCGCATTCTTTCGACCAACAAAGTAAGGTGTATGGAAATTCTCAACCAACATGCATATAACGGCTACACG
Organism: Fusarium lyarnte (nom. inval.); assembly: GCA_014898885.1. NCBI lineage: Eukaryota > Fungi > Ascomycota > Sordariomycetes > Hypocreales > Nectriaceae > Fusarium > Fusarium lyarnte (nom. inval.). The sequence goes on from JAAVUB010000279.1 coordinate 111,486, forward strand.
GCCCATTATGTCAACTAACATACATTCCTAACGGCTGTACGGCTCGTACGCGAGCCGAATTACCCTTAGGATATTTGATAAGTCTCATTTGAAATACCAGATCATCCTCCAATAACCTGGACACTGAGCCCGTTCCCAAGATCTTTCCCCAAGCTCATCTTCAAGTTGCCATCATGAGTCAGTGCAAAGTTGACGGCTCTGCCCTACTCCACGATGCTCGCAGTAGCGAGGAAGAACTATTCTTACCTAAATTGGGCAATGAACTTCAGAGTAAAAAGAAACACGGAACCGTCCATCGCCTTCTCTATTTCTGCATTCTTTTCATCATTGCCTTGGCGTGCTTGAGCACATATCTCGCCTTGTCTATCAGGGAGGCGAACTGCAGAAATGCCATGTTCAATGATCATGTTTACTGTAAGTCTACACATTCCAGTGACCTGTTTCCTAAAATGAAGTACTGGGAGAGGATTCTAAATACTATGCTATTTCTTGCAGCCCCTGTTGAGGAACTTGTGCAATACAAGAACCTAGTGTTCACCACCGGCTTCGGCTCAGAGAGAACACCTTACCAGGGCCCGCCTACCCCCGAGCGAGATGCTTTGTGGGATGATTTGTACCTGAATTGTGAGTTGACGTTTAACTTCTCATTATACCAATGTAGACTAACATGCGTCTTCCCTAAGTTGGCATCAGCCGAATTCCTCGCGACTCGGCTGCCAAGTTGATGAACAAGACAATCCCAATACCTGGCGAGCCGGGCCAATATGTCATTGAATTAAATGTTTTCCATCAACTGCATTGCTTGGTAAGGCGATAGAAAGACATCGATGTGGTCGATGGTACCCCCAATACGACGGATATTTAACACTGCCTAGAACATGATCCGCAAAAGGCTTTATATCGAAGACGGCAAATACGATGCCAACCATAAACTAACCGGGATCGAACATCTGGAGCATTGTTACGATGCCTTACGACAGAGTCTAATGTGCTCTGCTGATATCACCCCGCTTCCATGGGTCTGGAGTGACAAGGCGCAAGAAGCGAAAGAGGTTGCTCGGGTCACGCATACCTGCCGTGACTTCGATATTCTAAGGAACTGGGCTAGAGAACATGCCGTGCATCATTTTGACAAGAAGACGCATGTACAGGATGACCTAAGTAACCATTAGTAACTTGATATCACTCAAGACATTTCATAAATGCGAGGTCTGGACCTGCAACCTAAAAAATGTTGAAGGCACCCTTTAAATCCCCTAGTTCTAAGCCAGTCTATGGGGATAGGTAATTAGACGAACGCCTGATTAGAAGCCATACACTTACTTGGCAATCAATCTCATTGCCACTTTTTCCGTCTTTGATGGCTCTGATAAGGCGTTTGCCTTCAAATAAGATGGGCAACTCTAACTACCGCGCTTTCAATGCCAACAGTGAGATGAGTGCGGAGGGCGAGCGAATGGCGAAGGAGAGGCCATATAATTGCAGTACCATGTTGATAGCATTTAAAAGCACATTAGTGAATAAATGACTCTCATTGTTGGAATCTCTGGCCTTATTGCAATTAATTTGTCCAATGTCACAGTCCGTAGAAAGCTTTTGGATGAACAATAAAGCTCGTCTTGGAATGTGATTGAAGAATGTTTGCATCGTGTAACAATGAGATAGAAATGTTGCTTGCAGTGAAAAACTGAATCACAAGCCAGAACTTAGCTTGCAACATGCACTTGACCTCAAATAAATTACATTTATATTACAAAGAAGATTAGTTGACAGCTAAAGGAGGTGGCCAGAAGTCTGTAGAATGTACCGCGAAACTGAACTCCCACAAAGAAAAGTATGCCCTGGATATCAGCTTTGAAGGACTCATTGGTTCCAAGAAGACCGACGCTCCTGATACTTTTGTATATAAAGACGAATGTCACACTTTGCCAAAATAGCAGGCAGACGTTTCAAGTTCGACTTGAGCAATTTGGTCAGCCCGGACGCAAAGGTAGTCAAACCAGCATCAAGTCTGAGCAATTCGTTTACTAATCCGCCATGTATTTTGACGGAATAGAAGCCGATTTTCTCAGAATCCAATCGATACATATGCCGCAATCACTATATCCATCGGACTGCTAAGCTCGCCAGATGCATATGTAATACTTTTGTATCTTAAGTAGCCCAGGAGACAGCAATTATTAGCTGAAACCTGCCACAAACTTAACAGAAATACAGACTTGAGATTTGATCAGAAAGATGATGTAATAGAAATGTCGGTCTGCATTGTTGCATAGCTACTGATATAACCTCTTCCCAGTCTCCCAGACCACGAATCGTTACCAAAGCTTACCATCCTTCGTCTGTCAGCCCCCATGTATTGCTTCGCAAACCCCAAGCATAGCCCATCTGTCACTAAATCCGATATCAGTCTCACTCTTCATCGGGATTAGAACTATCCGCATTAGACTACAATTCATTCTCGTCAAGACTGAGGCTCCTTTCAGCCAGACTGAGGTTCCCGGCCAGGTTCCTTTGCGGTATGGGAGACCGACTTTGCCATATCCGTTCAGTCTGAAATCTCGCCATCGTGCATTCGCCAATAACTCTTTAGAAACGGAACCAGATGCTCCGCTGGTCCTTCGATATTCGGGGTCTCCAAAGCGATTTCCATATCCACTTCAAGCGCCTCTCCTTCTATCTCTTGCTGTTTGGGCAGGATCGACTTGGGACCGAAGTCGAGTCCTGGTAGCCGCGTTTGTAATTACCGTAGTGACAGACGAAGATTCTTGCCGCTTGGCTACGCTCTGTGCCATGAGAGTCTGGTTGTCCATCTCTTGGTCTCGGCAAGCAAACAGCCGGTCTGTATGTTGCTTGATTAGGGCCGCTGTCTTCTTGTGAGCCTCTGGCAGGCTTAAAGCCGCGGTCTCGATGGCTCGGATTGATCGTCGGGCTGTATCAGTCTCCACGTCAAGGATCCTTTGGCTCGTGTTGTCGCGCACCTCTAGCTGCGAGAGGATAGGGGCCTTAAGTAATCTTAAGTCGAGGTCAAAGTCTTCTGACTTTGCCCATCGGTAGAGGATATTGCGACGAGCCTTGGTGATAAGCGGGAAAATCTCTTCCGTGACCTCCTCCTCGATAGTAGGCCCAAGAATATCCTTTGTGCTCTCGGGGTGCATCAGTTTATCCAGCCAATGGGCATTTCGTCGGTCCCATTCTTCCGCTGTGATTACCTTTGTGATCGGCGCAGATGGGAGAGTCGGTCGGAAAGGATATGGCTGCATGAAACCGGTTGGTGCTTGTTCGATGTTGACGTTTACTGGGAACGGCTTGGGAACGGCTTCAGGGAGCTCCTTGCGCTTTTTGGTCTGTGCCTTGCTGGGCTTTGGGACAGGCAGATCGACTGGCAGTGGCTCCTGTTCGCCTCTACGTCCAAGCATGAGGAGCTGGCCTCGTGATCCCTTGTCCCAAGAGATCAGTTCGCCCAGCTCGATCGCCGACCGCAAGTGGTCAAGGACATGGAAGTCACCGATGATGGTGATCCCCCGTCCATTCGGCTCCCCGTAGACCTCGGGTCTCAAGTCTATCGCCGCAATCAGGCAGAGGATCAAGTCGGGCGCCATCATCAGGACGTAGTGAGGGTACCGCACACTTGCAGCGCGAAGGAGATCTGCCTCTGTGTTGATACGCTTTTGGGCTCCCCAGCTAGAAAAGACCATTGCCTGAAAGAAGTTTGTGCTGCTGATGTACTTGACAGCCATGTCGAAGATGACTGGGTATTTGTTCGAATCAAGGCCGACTGTTTGCAAAGCGTAGTGGATCATGAGCTTGAAGGCTTTGAGTGGCACTTCCTTCTTCGATTTACCTTCCTGAAGTTCGGTCTTCTGCTTGACCGATGTCTTTATCGCTGTGTTATGGTCTGGCTTTGGACCTTTGCTGATAATACGGTCGGTATCCCCGACGTGGATATAAGCAGGCACCTCCCCATCCTTTAACATTCTAGCTTCGTTTCACCCAATTCCTCTTCGAGCTCATCTGTGGGAAGGTTGATGTTGTTGGAATCCGTGACTTTGAGTTCCCTATCGGTTGTTCTTTTCTGGGGTCTTGGGAGGTGCCTCTCGTCGTCGGTCATTTGTTCCTCATTATCTGAGTACTCAGATTCATCGCTGAATGCGTCGCTCTGTGAGTCGTCATCGGAATTGATTTCAATTAGTTCGGACCGACTTCTCTTGTCCGTATCGGTCTTCTTGAGGTGCTTGGAATTGCCCCTTAGTCTTGTAGGTGACTTCTTTCGCTTCTTGCTGTCCGTCATCTTCTTTGATAGTTGAGTTTTTGCCGGCTGTGTAGAGTTTGTCGGACCCGGGGGGGTTGAGTGATTCGTTTCTTGATCTGTTCCGGAGCTAAAAGCTCCGGTCGGCTTGAGACTGACAGGCTTGTTTTGCAAAGATCAATGGGACGAAGGAGGGTTGGCAGAGACTGAGGAAACAGCAGATTCGTCGTCGGGATCGGGAAGATTGAAAAAAACAGTTGCTTGGGTTGTATTGGGCTCGAGGTTCAGCGGTTTGGTCTGTTGTGGGAGGTTCTCTTGTTCGCCTGGTTGGTTAGTAAAGACAGATTCTCATTAAAGTGAATACCAGTTTGCGATAACTTCTGCCGAGTTCTTTGTCGGCGCAGCTAAACTGTTGCTATTATTTATATCGTTTGGCGCCGCATGTGTGGGCGCTGAGGTCCTGCTGCTTGGCTCCGAGATCTAATCTTGCTGCTGTGATTCAGCCGTCACACCGATGCCGCAGAACTTCAAAAAGTCTGTTAGCCGTATTTCCTAGGTCTGTAGAGTATATGTATGAAGTCTTACTATATTGTGACAAGCTGCGCGTGGTGGGCGACCGATCAAAGCCATGTACTGATGTGTTGTAGATGTTGCAGGAGGCGGATTTTTGGTGTTGAGAGAAAGTGGGTCACTGAATACGATCTAGCAGCAACCAGAATAACATCTCCTCGATTACCATTCGTCCTCGCGTCGCTCAATTTCGCCGATGGAATTCAAGTCGACTATGCCGCAGAGTCCAGCACACAGTTACCATGAGACATTAACAGACAGGACAAAGATCGATATTTGCCTAGCTTCCGCCAGATATCTTTGCAGAAAGATAGCCTCTAATAATATAGCGATGTGCAGTATCATGCACGTCGGGTAAATACTACAAAAACAGAAGAATCTGTTTATTATACCCTCAATATTAATACTTATTCTCTGTTACCTGCGTGCTGTGCAAAGATGGACAGGATGTTCAAAGACGGACGGGGTAGAACCATAAGTATACAGAGCCAATATCTCAAGGGCGAAGGGTTATACTCTGCTAATAAGTGCTATGATAAGTCTACGTCTGGACGCCTGATCAACGCCACTGCATCGAGAGAAGCTATTGTAGCAGATGTTCACGTCTTTGAAGGGTCCATCGAGGTATATACTCTGGTAAGGTTGCGTAGGTCCGGTCATGACACAGGTCTGCTCCTTTTCCACAAGAACGACAGACAGCATCGCGAAAAGCTTTCCACTCCGACTTTTCTGCTCCTGTTTTACAATAAAGGGAAAACCAGATCGACCGAATACTACCTTGCGAGAGACAGATCCGAAAGAATGTTTTCCATCAATTCGTGCAGTGGCACAGACAGATCTCCTCGGCATGGCTTCGCAGGCACCAACCTCTTTTATAACGCCGCAGGCCAGATCAGATAAGCACCGATGCTATCTTCCCGGTATCCATCCAGTAGCCAGGGCAAGTGGTAACTCATGGCGCGAACAAAATCGCGACAATCCTGTTCGCTATTAACCTTTTTTTAAAACAATATGCAGCTCCCTATTATACTGGCGAAAATCGTAGATAACTACTGATAGTATCAGCTACTAGATATTATGAGCAAAGAGATGGATTAAGAAGCTTGAGATCAATGCCAGACTAAACTAATTGCAAATTGCCGTCGGTTAACATTTAGCCGTCGCAAGATCTCTGCGTCAAGCAAGAGGCGGGTGGATATGATCCTCAGCCCTGATCAGCTCAACCACTTCAAGGAAGAAGGGATCTTTGGCAAAGTACATCCAGGAGGTAGTGAGAAGATACCACAGCGCCGCTATCGCATCGAAGTAACTATCAAGAACCCACGATGGAAGAGAGGTGGAGGCATGGACTTGAGATTATTCTTATGCTGAGTTTAGTACGACTTTAGGATGACTTTTAGAAGACCATAGGAGCCTCATCATAAATTTATAGGAAATTAGGAGACGATAAGACTCACTTTCCACTCGAAACCTCCTGATCGAAAATACAATCAGGGAAAGACAAAAGTCAAGCCAGTTTCATGTACTTGCATTTCAAGTCACTATCAACATACGAGACTATGTACAACACATCCATATATATACCAGAAAAAACACAGACATCATCGCCACATCCACTCTTAAACGATCATTCATTCATCCACTCGTTGTCCTGACCTTCATCCCCTTAACATCCGGATGGGAGAGCGAAGCTCTCAGTGCGGCTGGAAGCACTGTACTTGGCACCTGTGCCAAGACCACGCTTGGCAAAGCCCTTCCAGATCTCACACTTGTTAGCTCCCTTGGTAAGAGCGGTGTCGGCGTCGATGATGGCGTCGCGGGCCTGGACCATGTTGGGGTTGCAGGGTTGCCTGTCAAAAGTATTAGCAAAACATCATGTCAAATAGGTCCAGGGAATACTTTCAAGCTCATTCCGTCTACCACAAGTTTCATAGTTAAATATCTACCGTCGGTGGGAACGCCGTTGCTGAACTTGGGCTCATCCGCATCACTGTTCCCGTGCTTGTCGATCAAGTTCCACATAACCTCATACAGAGCAGTAGCCCAGTAAGTACCAATAGCATGGACTCCACTGAGACTGTTAACACTCTTGTAAGTGTAGGGGTTAGTGGTAAGGCTCGTGCTGTAGGGGTAAGCTCGGATGCCAGCTGCGTTGTTGTACACCCAGTCACCCATGACCTTGTTGGTCGTTCGGGTATCCTTGGATTTGGTGTGAATAGCAGTAGCCATGAAGTCACCCCAGCCCTCACCCATACCACCGGACTCACCACCGGGGAGGCAGCCTGAGTTGGCAGGGCCACCAGTGAGACGGTTGGAGAGACCGTGGGTGTACTCATGGATAACAACACCAGCGTCGAAACTGCAGTCGCGCTGGGGAGTGCTGTAAGTCCAGAGATACATACGCATACGGCCGGGCTGACCGTCAGCGGGTGTAGCGAAGTTGGCGTTGTTGGTGCCGCTTCCGTCCTGAGCGTTGAGGATAACCATATCGTTTCCTACACCACCCTGACCATTGTTGTTGGTCTGGAAGTTACCAGCCTGCTCAGTAAAGCCAAGAAGGTAGAGGAGATCGTGGTACTTGTTGGCCGTGTAGAAAAGCTGGGTGATGGAAGCATCGCGGTAGGTGCTGGGTGTAGTGGTGCTGGTAGAGTAGTCGTACTCAAACTTCAGCGAAGCACTATTGGGGCGGTAGTTGTTCAAGTAGCTGGAGCCTCCGCTGGGATTAACCTGGGCAATTCCGTTGTTTCCTCGGGTTGTGGTGTAGTTGTTTGAGCCGTCGCTGAGCCAGGTGAACTCGGAGGCCTCGAGGTTCCAGGGGTTCTCAACAGTGCTTCGAGATCCCTTGGTTGGATCATTGACACCCCAGGGACTATAATAAAACGGTCAATTCCTTCTCAATCATCGATTAATGAAAATACGTACTAGACCTTGTATGTTGCCTCATTGACATAGTCAACAACACCAACAACCTCATCAGTCTTGGCAGCATTGACATAAGTCAACAACCAGTTGTCGGTAACATCAGTCTCAACTCTCCAAGTGAGCTTGAGCTCCTTGTTCTCATCAACAAGGTAGACGAGCTTAGCCTCAGGCTTGCTAACGGTACCCTTGGTGCCAGTGAAGGTGTAGTGGTTCTTGCCCTTCTTCTCAGCCTTGGCCTTGTCAGCCTCAACGGGGAGAGAAAGAACATCAACTGTGTCCTTGAGAGCGTCGACGGGGTCCTTCTCGTCACGCTTGGTGAGAGGGCCGGGAATCTTGCCCTCGTAGAAGCTGTTTCCGTAGGAGAAGACCTCGCCGTCAGCGCCAATCTATGAGCAAGTCAGTATATCTTAGACCATTATGGAGCTTCGAAACACTCACGTTGACGTTGAAATCAGCATTGTCGATATCGATACCGTTGACCGTCTGCTTGAAGTTCACATGCCCAATTCCATTGGTACCAACATAATGATCCGCAACCATACGGAAGGTAGCCTTGGGGAAAGTCGACTTGACCAAGTCCTTGGCAGTCTCGGTGTAGTCAGCTCGCTTGGTGACGACCTTGGCACTGACATCATCAGGAACCTCATCCTGAGGAACGTACTCGGCCATGGGAGGAAGCTTGAAAGCTTCCAGGTCCAGGCCACGCTTGCTCAGTGGTGAAGGGTTGGGGGTCCTTCTGCTGGGATGAGCACCAGCGAGACTGGAGAGGCCGATGAGGAGGAGAGAGTCGGAGAAACGCATCTTGATGAGTTGCACAGGACTTGAAGTGCTGAGTTGATGATGTTCGTGAAGTTCAGATAGACATGTTCTAAGGATCTATTATATACTTCTCTGAGCTCTGATCGTACAAGACGACTATGCTTCCAGTCAACCAGGCTTCTGTCCAGCTTCCCAATTGAACCGGGACTTTTGTATATCTTGGCCTCGAATATCTAGAAGCTCGTAACTATTCACTGTCCTATTTTGGGATATAAGCGCTGCAAGAAGGGTCTTTTGTCCAGGCACTATCTCGCAAACACTACAGTCATGCGACATTGCTATCTGGAGTCACTTGTTCCTGGCCCTCAGTCCCGCCAGGGTTAGCACCTCATCTTCGCAATATCTCGGCGGCAGCGAGATAGGAAGGTCTTCTCGGACAAACAACAGCCGAGGGAATAAACGGCTCGGGACGAACCATCGTGGATTTGCACTTTGGGGAAAGGGTGCGGAGTGTATAGCCTGATTGGTATGTATGCCCCGAGGACTAGTAACTAGTCATTATTGGAAGCTTAAGAGTAAGGTTAAGCGTGATAAACCTTCTTAGCACATCGTCGGAGCATTTAGGACGCTAAAATGAAGTGGTGTAATCGTAGATATGGGCATACTAGTACAGGGAATGAAAGGATTGCTAACGAAAAGCACAATCTAGCCTCTCAACACCACTATCCAAGCAATCATACTCCAAAAGGAAGTCCATAGTCCAGACCACTACACCGCAATATACTCTGATCTGCAAGATAAAGACGCCAGGCTATTTCTGCACTCTGCAAGCGCCTTGACGGCCCCTGCGTCTTCTTGGCGAAGGTTCTTTTTGACGAACGACATCCGTGTGATCTACCATGACATCCCTGCATATCTGGGGACCTTCCGTGTTGGGTCATGTCTTCCGGCAATACCACCCTCAACGCGGAGACGGTGGGCCAATCAATTATCACTCCGCTGTTTATGACTTGCAGGAGAGATGATTGTTATCAGTGGTAAAGAGGGGTTGTTGGGGAGCTGCGAGATTTATTAAGGCTCGCTTGGGTATGTGAACTGCCTTTTGCATGCTTGTGCTATGATGTTCTGATTGATATCATCCCGCTTTTTGATATGGAAGGTAGTATTGCTTGTTAAGTGAGTGCATCACGCGTCTGCCAACGAGTCAGTGACACGATGTTGGATCTGCAGATACGAAGCGGCCTCATTATCAGTCTTTCTTGATACCATGATCAGAGGGACCCCAAGAAGCACATCGCCTTTCACAGTCACGTAATTGAAGCCTTGGTAATGATGAAGCATCTTCAAGTTGGCGAATGAAGGAATAACCGTAAGAACTTCCACAAAGGGCATATCCACTTGACCAATATCCATTCATCCGAGAGACTATCGTCGGATGACTTTAGTGGCAGATCCAATTGACCTGCCAATTTCGTCAAGCTTCGTGACTGCTACTGGCCAAGATTTCTCCACGCCTTGGCTTTTCAGGTCAGAATAGTCTGTGAGTTCGCATGGCCTAGTACAAACTCGGCATACATTGACATGCTATGATCGTTTACGTCAAGGGTACGCAGGAATGCTGCTGCTTAGGTGCCAAATGAACTATTCAAACCACGTGTCAAAGATTCTACCGATTTTGTATCCTAATCTTTCACTGCAATAATGTATTTTCAGGAACAACTGCTTTGAATTATGCTGTGATGTATGAGATGTAGGAAGGCTTTGATACCATGGTTACTAAAAACAGAAACCATTCTATAATTGAAGTGTTTTTCTCTTAGTTATTTCAAGTCATTTAATATAATTTTCTACATTTACGTAACTGAGATGTTCTTAATCCTTCCTACCCCAAAGCGTTTGGTTTAACTCTACATAACCTATAGCTCACCTTAGTAGAATCTGTCTTCTCCATATCGGTAGCAACCCAGCCATAATGGATAAGGATATTCCTCTTAAGTCGTGGAAAGGCAAAGTAAGATGAAACTCAAATCCAAGACATAAGTGGAATGGACTCATATCCGACGACCAGTACCATTCGATCATAATTCTGAAACGATGCGAGATATAATGAGTGTTTCGGATCTTGAGCATCCCGAGCCTACACAAATATAAGATTTGCCCATTCACGCTCCCAAAACTTCTTATGAATTCAATTTTACCCGTATTAAAACAACTACTCCGTCATATTAAGGAAACCTGAATGGCTCATTGGCTTTAATTGCCATCGGCCAAATTGGCCGTTGCAGCCCCACTTTTGGGCCGGCGAATTTGGTCTTGAGGAAATCGCCATGATCCAGCTAGACAAGACCATGGAAAAGCATCCGGGAACACAAGTAAATATGGGACTCGTAGGCCAATTTGGCCGTTGAGCCTCGCTAGATTCAGTATGTTTAAAGGACTGGTTGCTGTTGCTTTCCAAGAGATGGCCTATATAAAGACCTGTTGTTCAAGCTCTTGACTAAAATCATCACCAACCATCAATACTCACATCTTTCATATAATCTAGCTTGCCTGCCATGTCTCGTCCTCTCGCTCTCGTCACAGGCTCAACTCAAGGCATTGGCCTTGCAGTTGCCAAGGAGCTCGCCATCAAGCACAACTACCATGTCCTTCTTGGCGTCCGAAACACCAAAGGCGGAGAGGAAATCGCCTCTGATCTCCGAAAGGACGGCCATGAAGCTTCAGTCGTAGAGCTGGACCTCACGTCTCCTGAGTCTATAGACAAGGCAGTCAAGCACATCGATGAAAAGTACGGACATCTCGATGTTCTCATCAACAACGCTGCTGTTTTGCTCGATCTTGGCAAAGACCTTTCAACCTGGGATCTCTTCTCCAAGACATTCACCACCAACGTCATCGGAACTGGATGTCTGACTGAAAGCCTCCTCCCGCTCCTGCGCAAGGCGAAGAATGCTCCGCCGCGCATCGTGTTTGTCTCGAGCGTCATGGGCAGTCTCACCAAGGCCACTGACGAAACTACAATCTATTACAACATTGACTACAAAGCCTACGACGCGAGCAAGGCCGCTGTCAATATGCTCATGCTCAACTTTGCTCGGGAGTTGCATGACGTGGGTGGAAAGGTCAATTCTGTTTGTCCAGGGTTGGTGAAGACGGGCTTGTCGGGTTATCATGAGTGGGGAACGAGTCCGGAAGTTGGCGCTGAAAGGATCGTTGAGATGGCGACTATTGGGGAGGATGGGCCGACCAAGACCTTCAGTGATCGCAGTGGAGAGCTTCCTCTGTAGATGGTAACTGTATCATGCCATGGCAGTTTACAGATAGTACTACGCTAGTTACCGGTGGGAATTGGATCCCTGCGTAGTCTTAGCCGCAGGATTTTAGCCTTAAATCCGAACACTTATTTCTGCTTACCAACCTGCACTTGTATTCTCCTACATCACTTTCGATCACGAAAACTCGTATCAATCACAATGGAGATCTCAACAGACTCTCTGTTCTTTCAAACGTGTCAATTATGTGACAAGGCTTTCACTCAGGGTATGTCGGCCCCAACAATGGCCTGCCAGCTGCTGACGCTCGTCAGAACACCCATACAAGCGTCACGTCAATTACTGCCGACGCGCTCAGACTCAACGCAAAGGGCGCCCAAAGTCTTGTACTTCCTGCAGAATAGCCAAGACGAAATGCGACTTTGGTCAACCGTGTTCTAGATGCACGAAGAAGAATCTGCGATGCACATTTGGCCGACCAATTCGCAATGGAGCTACGACATCGATTGAGCATTGCCAGGAACTCACTGCTCGGCCAAGCAATGAATTAGAGGCCGTAAATGAGTTCATTCCATGCGAGCCTCTGGGCGTTTCCCTTGAGTTGGATGGCTTCACAAGTGACTTCGCAAGCGACTTCATCTCGTCGCTGAACACCATATCTGCCGACCCCTCTGAACTAATGCCAACCTCTCTGGACGTGTTTCCGCCCAGCATCATAAACGATACTCAGATTCGAATATCGCCAAGATCGCTCAGCTCCAAGGGAGACCTAACACGCATATCTAGCCGCTTATCAAGCATGCAGCACGCGTCGAGAGTCATCATGCAGATGCTTTACGCATATCCTCAGATGATGCTACGTCGGCAAACGTTCCCGCCATTCATCCATCCCCATTGGCATCTGAAAACTCTCCCTGAGACGCTGGGCAATTGCGTGAGTCTTGCCCAGCTCTTTGCAGCGAGAACGCCGGAAACTCAGCCTTTCTTGTGGAGAATGGTCGCTGCTGAGGAGACGCGCTTTCGGGAGAAGGTACGTGAACGCCAACGAAACTTTTCGAGTAGCATTGGTTGATACGAAGCAGTTACATACATTCTCTCCTCGTGAGATGCACCTGTGCCTAGAGGCTATGATCATCTATATGATGATGTCGATGGGTGAACCCGGCTCAGAAAGCAAAGACCGAACTTCTAGGCTCTTCGAAACAGCTGAGGTCAGTGTTGTCAAGCTTGACCATGATTATTGAGCTAACTGTGTGAATAGCTCATCGGTACTCGATTCCTCGATCTTACCGGTAGCTACTCGACCTCCGAAATATCGGAGCCAAGTTCAACATGGCAAGACTGGATATTCGCAGAATCACGCCGCCGAATGTGCTGTCTCTGGCTTATCATAAGCTGCGTGATCACCATCGAGGATGGCAGGACGTGCAGCAGCTGCACTGACGTGCATAATCTTCCACTTCCATCTAGTAAACTTCTTTGGGAAGCCAAGAGTCTTGAAGAATGGCAGACGGAGAAGGCTTTCTTTGATATGAGCTGTCCTATGATTACGTTGGGAGATCTCGTTGAAGCGAAAACAAACGCGGGAAATCCGGTTGAAGCTCAGAGACTGCAGAGTTGGGAGATGGGGGGCGATAAGATGACTGCCATGTTGAATATTGCTGTTGAGTTTGTATGGGGCAACGTTTTATAACGGCGGCTGAGTATGAGAACGGGTGATTGATACTGTATTACAGTGAGCAGGGAGACCCCACTTCGGAGAATACCCTTGCATCGGCATTTGATGTCATGAAACGTGCGACGCGTCTTGAACTGATGCCGCGTCAAATTCCGCTATGATCAGCGGAAGATTCCAGCAAATGACGGGTTTGCATAAGAAAAAGCAAAACTCCAAAGGATGACGAATTGGAACAGATTCTGGAGCCATGATGGTGTCTGGGCTACGTGCGAGACGCCACTTCGCGTTTGAAGTTTAGCGCCGAGTTGTCTGAACAAGAACCAATCATCTATAAAGCCATTGACGGCTTCGACTGGAGACAAAATCATCCAGAACTCGAACATTACAAGGAAAAAGCACGAAAGGAAATAGACTCAGATGACAGATATGTAGAGGAAACTCTAGAACAATGCAGAGATAGTCCATTGGATGCCTATGTCGAGATGAAAGTCGGTGCACTGGTCATGCTCAAGGTCAACCTCGATCCAGAGAAGGGTCTCGTCAACGGTAGCAAAGGCGAGGTCTGCGGCTGGGAAACCCACGACCCTGCCAAACTCCCAAAATCCAAGAGCCCCACCCTCTTGAATACAGATGTCCTTGCCGGTAAATATGGCCGCTGGCGAGCGAGTAAGATCGAGGCGTACGCAGAGAGGCGCAAGATTGTGAAATGGCCGATCGTTCGTTCCACAACGGTGTAGAACGCACGATATATCCATGGTGCATGGTCAACACACTCGGGGCGCCGGATCCTCCCTCGGTGCTATACAGGACACAGCTGCCGCTGGTTCTGGCGTGGGCCGTCAGTATCCACAAGTCTCAGGGCATGACGCTGGATCTCGTCACGACGGAGCTTTCGCGAGCGTGGATTCAGCCGCTGAAGTATGTTGCGTTATCGCGTGTGACAAGTCTTAGCGGTCTTTCCATTCTCCAGCCTTCGAAGAATGATGTGACCCGTGAGGGCTCGCTGCGGCCGGTAAAATCGACATCCCATGAAGTGAGGCAGTTTCTTGAGGAGAAGTTTGGGAGGGATTTGTTTAGAGAGCTGGAAGAAGACAGATGATGTACAACCCTGTATCTAAAGCAAGCGAATAGGTTCAATTAATTGTTTAAGTAACCAGTCACAGTGCTAAACTTCCGTGATCATGCAGAAACAACGGCTCGCCTCCCAATACTGTTATGAGACCGTAGTCTCGTCATCTTGCCCTGTGCGAAGATATCCCAACCTTGGGTAAGGAGTCGGATACTTGTAATTATCATCACTTACCCATCGAGGATAATCAGGATCCTACTCCAAGTCGTCAGAAGGATACGTCCGTACTGCTTGACTTCGAAGACTTACATTGTCAAAGAAAGGGTGTTTCGAGCCAATGTCCTGACGTTCCTGATACCATTCACTTTCTGGCAGATGCCGCCTTCTGCACCAGATACAGCGCGGCACGGTTCTGTGCGAGACCGTCTTGCCGCAAGTACACCAAAACTGGATAATGTGGTTAGCTTACCACTCAACATTGCTAGTTGGGATTCGTACTGCTCGCTCAAACGCATGATCGTGTATCGTCTTTGAGGGCTCAAAATCATCACCATAGTCAATACCCTCCCTCACGATCCAGTTCCACTCCATCTCTGTTCTTTCAGCAAAGTACTTCCTTGCCGTCTTGCGCTCCCCCTCTTCGCATCGTACGCAAATCCACCTGGTATAAATATCACAATCGCACCTCTCGTTCAGAAACTTTCCCGATACCTCTTCCTCAGTCTTTGTGTCACACTCCTCACACAAGCACATGATGTTATCAAGTTCATAACTCCCTCTCAAATGCGGTCTGCGATTCGGATATGCACTTGGCGGAGCTGCGCGAGGATAACATCGGCATTCCTCACAGATGTTGATACCGCATTTCAGACACGGCAATGCACCTGCCTCATCACATTTGATGTTGTACAAGCGTATTTCAATCTCCTCGTCGCCTTGGAGATGAGGACTCAGCGTCGACTGACCCGCCATACGGTTCCTGTGATAGGGACTTGCATAGGCTTGACGTGTCGCGAGGCCACGGCCATCGCAGAGGCAATGACGACTGAGCGATTTGAAGATATTCGGCAAGGATTTTATGTACTCGTAAGCTGACTTGCTCGTCAGACTCAGATGATAGAGGTCAAGGGTTGAGAGCCATGGTGCTAGGGACGTGAGGATTGAGTATGAGGAGATGAGGTCATCGACCCTGGGGCCAATCTTATTAGAAGAAGCGGCCGACATGACTACATCTAGCAAAAAATGTTTTCTACTTGAACTCGTCGTCACTTTCCTATGAATTTATCGAAGGATTACCATGGCTTGGCTGTCGCATCACGTGGGTAAGCAACAATATGAGTCAGATCGTAACGTTAGGTCTTTGTCAGATTGCTCAAGAGGTCGGGGCAATAAGATATGAGATCATGCTGCCCGGGGCTCGATACTTTCCGAAACAATAGTCAGAAATCCTTCTGTCGTTCAAGGTCGAACGTCAGTCTGAAGTAAGCCGCTTCTTATCCTACGCTCCAAATCAACTTTCCTAGTTCCGTATATGACTCTCGATCAAATTAGCGAGGCTTTTCACTTTGCCGAACTCGCCAGTAGTTGCTGTCGCTACGATTTCACCTAGGTGGTTATCGCTAACACCCTGGCGCATTCTGGACCCGGGATGGTTGGGTTCTAGACTACGGAGCACACATCATCAAAACCATTTCCATGATATGGTCACTGAAATTGACTTCAGGACTAGAACAAACTTCAATAACCTGTATCCTTTTTAGATCATCTTGTTCTGCAAAAACCAAGGTTCCCGTTAGCAATCTCAAACAATTTGTTAACACTCTTGAACATATGATATGAGTCGAGTTTGTAGGCAACCTGACCGCATCCTTCACCCTGTCCCTTGCTAAACAGCAACCTTGATCATTGTTTCATATCTTCCTGATCTCTTGAGACACAAGCTCCACAAGCCACTTTCTGTGCTCTTCCAACAGGTGAGGACTATGTCCAGATTCAATCTCCAAAGTGTCAGCGCCCCAATTCTGAGCCACGCCCAAAAGCATCTCCCTTCCGAAGATAGGATCATTCTTGCAGATAACCATGGTCTTGGTAATCTTCAAGTCTGCTGGGGTACACGCGATGGGGACTTCAAAGGGAGCTTTGCTTTGATGGCAAAGCGTAGGGATAATATCATCCGTGATGCTCTGATCAATGTCTGAGAAGAATGCCTCCTTGGCTCTATCCAGCTTCAGTGGCATACGAGTGTCCTAAAAACAATTAATTCGATGGCTTGGGACGATGATTTCAGTGCTGACTCACTGTTACTTCATGAAAGAATGGTGTCTTGCGATGCTCTCCTGCTGCTTCATACATAGAAATGCCTTTATGTATCACAGGTGTTGGAGCAACATAAATCACTGAGCTGAAGCCACCAGGAAGGCCTTTCTCTTCTCTGTATGCGATACTGTGACCTACGATCGCCGCGGTAAGAGGGATAGCCCCATAGCTATGACCAACAGCAATCACCTTTCTTCCGCGGTCGATGTATGGCAGAACAACCTCATGGATTCTCTTTACGTCATCATGGTATGTCTTGCCATCGACCGAATCATCGTAGCCGGAGCTTGCAAGCGGGGGCGCAAGAACAGTGAAGCCTTGTTGCTGGAAGGCTTGGATGAGAAGACGGTAGTGGAGAGGTCGATGCCAAGCACCGTGAACTAGAAGTATGACTGGCTTTTGGCCTTTGTCGCTCATCTTGGAATATATGAGTGTAAAGTTGAAGCTCCATTGTTGATCGTCTTATTCTGAGATTAAATATGTAAGATTTGATGGTCACGGAATCCTTCTTCGGAAGAAACCTCCGATCTCGCACATGACATCACTGCGATAAGCAATACAATATGGCCCTTCACTATTTTTGGAGAGAGGCTCGGACGAACTTAGCGCGCAGCAGCATGCTGACAAGCCTTTCAATCTCGTCTGCGACGGATATCAAGTGTTCGGGCAGGGTACCGTGACCCATAACAGGATCCGACAAGGCGTAAGCACTAATATTTGTCATGGCAAAATGACTATACCCTGATCAAGACTCAGGACCTGGTGGACTTGAGTTTTTGAGTAAGCAGGTCAAGATTATGTGTTGCATGCTTCAGGTAGACTCGATTAATAGTGTCTTCATGGCATTGTCGTAGTAGGATAACCAGCGATAATGCTGAACTTCTGAAGTGGATACCGAAGAGCCAGCCAGTGGACATGGTCGGCTTGGCGCTTGTTGATTTATCAGCAGTTCCTCGTTGAGCGGACATACTGTCACCAATACAGGGAAGAATTCCTCATGGCTACGACTCGCACAGCATCGGCTGGTAGCGGCAGGCCGGATGAGACTTCACGGCTATGCTTCAGATCCCATGCCCACTGGATGTGTATTTCGTTATAATTAGTCGAGATCCCAGCTCTCTGTGCTCATTAGCTGCACCGCAATCCGCCTCCTTGCATCATAAGCTACTATCCCTGTAATATCAATCATCGCAACCCTTCCGTAGTGTCAGGTCGGCCTCCAGAGTAGTCGCCATTTGGGGCAACTCTAGGTTCATAGAGATCAATCAGATCAGTGACAGATCATAACGTATATAGACGCAGAAGCTGAAATTAACTCAGGCGGTACCGGGGAATGATCTGCGTCGCGGGATATCGGTAGAATTTCGTTGCCAACGCGGCACGGTCCAGTTCAGGCTGAAGATATTGATGTCCAGCAGGTCAGGGATAGTTGGCCATTGACTTTGTACTGACTCAATTCAAGACACAGGAATTTTACCCAGTGTTCATTTGTTCTGAATTGACCTGCATGTCACCTCGCTGGCGGGACGTGTAGGGTGACTTGCCATTCTCGACAATGTTCTTGAAGAAGATGCCTTATCTACAAGACGCTTTGCTGCGATGGGGTCCATCAGCTTGCACGCGTTGAAGAAAAGAATTGTCTTGCTGCAATCCACCTTGCTGTTGCCTGCAGCATTAATGAGCTCACGAATGATGTCGTCTTGGCCAGTCGCGGGGGTTGTGATGATGGCGATACGAGCGCGAGAAAGGGCGCAAGTGAGGTCCTGAGTCAGCTTTGGGTAGAACATGCCGTTCAGATCCTGGTAGGCGGTAAGGTGGCCCTGCTTCTTGATCTGTTGGAAGACACAGTCGTGAGCAGGGGAAGCCCAGAGGGTTACAGAGCCAGGGCGGCGGCTTTCGAAATCGGCAGCTATGCCAAGGCCAGTGTTACCGGCTCCTAGGATGATTATCTGTACGTTCTTGTAGTCTATGGTTAGTCAAGTTCGAGTTGCTAAGGAAAGGGGGTGTCGGCGAGGCAGTAGAAAGAGGTGTGACGGATGCACGTATCGAAAGATGGTTGTGGCCATCCACTGTTTCTTACTTTTACGTATCGCCTCAAAGACCCTTGTTCTCATCAATCTGTTCGCCTAGTCTTTCCCAAACTGGTTTGCCTAGCTAATATTGTGGTTGAGACAGTTCGTATAGCAGACCGATTACTTACTTGACAACAAGAAAACAGAGACAAAGGCCGTAGACTCTGAAAACCTGAAGATTCGTAATCTTGGGAGGGAGCCATTCTGATGATAGCGTGCCATGATTGATGAAATGACCATTTTCCATGGCACCTTATATTACACCTCACCAGTCTCCTAACCCAATCACAGCCAAGGGTCTGTGATCTGCCCGAAACGCAATTTCCCCAGTCGTTGCTCTTCATTTTATAACTATTTGCTGACTTTCTATATATACTTACCTACAGTGACTACTAATATGAGGCATGAAAAGGCGCTTTTCAATAGACACGATAGTCATTTTATAGTCATGACAGTATCATCAGAACCACCTCCATCCTCATCCATGAATCAATGCCTCAACTCCATCATTCCTATCCGTGAAACAGTGCTTACAGCGCTCTATAGAAGGTCCGACTGCTCAGGTTGCTATCTCAAGGGCTCAAACAACTCTAAATTATCAAGTCTCCGTTACAAATTAAAAATCTTTACGCAAAGTCTAACAATAGTATCAATAGACACGAAGATGTGCGACAGTGTATTGGTACAGTATATAGGCTGCTGCGGCCATGTTATCAGTTCAGGAACAGAATTTATACCCTGTGCTTTACAAGGCACTGAGTATTGTCATGTGAATTATCTTGAGGATAATCGCGACGGCTTGATAGAATGCAACGCATGATTCATTGAGAGGGAGCGGGAGGAGGAGGAGGAGGAGGAGAGGAAGAAGAGCGCATAGAATTTTAATGCTACGACTGTGATCAATGGACTTAGAAAGAGACATCAGAAATAGGTAGCGAGGTTGATCACGGCCTTATACAATATAAAAACGCTGATGCAGTGACTCATTGGTAGGTCTATTATAAGTTGCCTGAAGTGATACAGCATCAGCGGTCGGTGAATCAAATCTCGTCTGCAGGTGATCCATTGTAGATAAGCCATTTTTTACTTCTATGTGATGCACCTAAAACTGAAAAGTATATAAGCCAACCTTTCAGCATTCTTCCAACGTCCCTCTCCGATGTTCTATATCGTATATTGGTTAAAACACAACTATCCTCAGTTATTAACGCAAGAATCACTTAAAACTCAACAAATATACCAACTCTATTGAACTAGTCATGTACACGACTACATTTATACGGAACTGGGGTTATTGTGGTCATCTGATAAGTACAGAGACGGTTGATAAGCTGTGTGGCGCAGAAAAGTGTAACAAAACTGTCGAATCGAAAGACCCTCTTCTCCGTAGAGAATGTGGCCCTTGTGAAGAGGCTCGGAAGAAGGAGGAGGAGGAGAAGTTGAAAGCGTTGCTTGGGTCACGATGAGGTGTGACGGCTTGGGTTCAGAGGTTTTGCAAGTTTCTTGACACTGAAGGACAGTAAAGTTACCTGAATTATAATTGTTTAGCTCTCATCTCTTGTGTCCGATTCCTGTGAATCTATGCGAATAGAAACATTGCTAGCGAACTATATAAACCAAGCCTTGGGCCGTTTCTTTACTGAAATTCCGACAATTAACACTTCGAACATACTAAAATCACATCAAAGTGACTCGTTGAAAATATAACTTTGAGGTAAATATGTGCAGAACAATACATACCTCATCGTTGTGCCGGGTATGTTCCCACCGGATCGGATTCAAGATAGACGGGAAGCCATGCAAGAACCCAGGAAATATGGAAAAGGGGTGTACGGCGGAGTTTGAGGAGAAGACTGATTATCTTTCCGCTGATTTTTGCCACAAGTGCCAGGAGAAGAAGAAGAAAGGCAAGAAATGAGGTTTATGGCGTACAGTTTCAAGGAGGCTGGGGTAAAGCACCGTGTATCGATTTGATGAATAAAATCTTTTAATGCATACAACCATGCGATGTTCGAAGTTGGATAGCCACTGAGTATTCCTCTGTGGTTCCAATGTTAAGTAGGTATGGTGAAATCTGGGCATATTCACAGTCCAGCAAGCAGTATAAAACCCAGCCTACTTCGTTTCTTCTGACACGCCGTACTTCAAACACATTCCATCAAATAACTGATCATACAAAGCAAACAACAAAGTGTCACCTTCCGTTACTCCTATACCCGCCAATATGTGCAAGACAATAAGCATCCGCTATCAATGCGAAGATTGCTGGACCCTCAGCCATGATGATACAACACTTAAGCCCTGCAAGACGCCAAAGGACAAGGACAAATGCAAATCTGAGGTTGAGATTGTAAACAAATACTTTTCTCCCGAATGGTGTTCGGTTTGCGTGGAGAAGAAAATGAAGGAGAAGAAGTGACTCGAATCAATGCAGCAATAAAATAATTAGGCACTATTGCCTACGAGAAATATTTTCTCTTTTCAATGTCTCCTCGACTCACCGGTGAAAATTTATATGAAGCTTCTTCAGTGTATCTATTGTGAACAGTTCAAATCACAGGCCGTCGCCTCCTTATGAGTATAAATACGGCATTGTTTCCTTCGAAATCTTCTCAAAAGGAAAGCAACCAGACAGATCCAACACGCCCAAGAAGTCGAGACAGGTTCAAAATACACCAACATGTGCAGCACCACGTTCATGAGATACTATTGCAAACAAAAGATGTGACTACTTGATCGGATATAAGCAGAAGGAAAGCGCCGTGTGACGAGAAGTAAAAAGTCTCCGCGGGCCAAATGCAAAATCGAGATTGATTCCAAAGATGAGTATGTGGATTCGATGGAATGTCCGAAATGCATCGAAGCGATGAAGAAGAACGCAAAGGGGGCTGTTTAGCGATGGCTGATCCATCTAGCATTTGAGGGGCCAGCGAGAATGGTGAGACTCAATGAAAGAGAAGGATCACCAAGTTAGCGGTTTTGGGAATAGCTTCGAATCGATTGGACGCTTAAGTTCAGCCACATGATAAGCCTTCCTGTTCCGCCGTATTCAGAACAAACAGAAATTGATGATGACGAACGTGACAGGAGTCGCATTCTCCTTACCCATTATTTGATTCTCATGCTTATTGAAAGGTCTAATCTGGCGCATTGATGCCGCCACGTACTTGATGAGAAAAAAACACGTAAGCTCCATATATAGAAACCTATCCGATCCTCCGTTCATTATCGGAAGTCGGTGATCCAAAGTCTCACGTCAGTCTCTCAGTCCTTCACCACTTTGAAGAAATGATTTCTACCTCCGTTCATTCCAAGCATTCCAATCCATCGCGATATTAGAGCTGCCGACATGTTGTTTCAAGACCTAGCAACAGAGGTCATCGAACTGGTCGTACGCAATCTTCCAGTGCGCTCAGACCTCAACGCCCTCTGCCAAACCAGCAAACGGTTTTACACCATTGCCAACGACCTTGTTTATCATGAGGATGCGCATTGGAGGTGCAGAGCCCTTCGATGGGGATCTGAAGAGGGCCTCGTTTCAGTAGTGGAAAGATCGTTGGATCAAGGCGCTGATGTCAACCACATCATCAACTGCGATGATGAGACTGCCCTATTTCCAGCCGTTCGGAAACAGCACTGGGATGTTGTGGATCTGCTGTTGGCGAGAGGTGCTGATGTCCACCGCAGGAACAAGGTTGGCGATAATCTTGTGTACTTTGCGGTGATGACTGGAAGTTATGATCTAGTAAGACGCATGTTAGATCAAGGCGTCGATCCAAATTCTCACGTCGATGGCAATGTTCCTCCTTTGTTGCTGGCAGTGCGAAGAGGATATCTCGACATCGTGAGATTGCTATTTGATGGCGGGGCATATATCGATGATAGCGACGACTGGGGCGAGGCGCCATTGCATATCGCCGTAGGTGCGCCTCAGCATGACATCCTCAACTCTTTCATCGAAAAGGACGTTTTTCGTAAAGATAAGACTGGGGCGCGTGGAGCCGATGCACTCGAGATGGCTGTCGTACGAGGAGACATGCCAACTTTGACCCTGCTTCTTGACGGCGGCGCTGACCCGCTTGTTCGAAGGTGGACGAGACACCATGCGATTATCACAGCAGCACTAGCTCGGGAAGAGGACATGGCGATCTTGATGACGGAACGGTTGGTAAAGGAACCCGGTTTCATTGATGAGCATGGCAAGGAACTCCTCTGGTATGCTGTCAAAGGAAAATGTCAACGTTACACTCGCTACCTATTGGATCAAGGTCTCGATCCGGACAGAGATTTGTGGAAAGAGGTTGATGGTTCGATGGTTGGAGGTTCTGCCCTGGTAGTGAAGATGTTGGGCGCTGGTGTCCTAACAACATGAGATGGAATTGTCAAACGACGGGAAAGGGTCCCATCACAAGGAAACATATGCTGAATATGATTGAAACCCTGATGTTCTGCTTTTCTTCGTTCTAAATCACAACGAAACTCACCGGCCTTCGACTTCAAAAGCTCCTTTGTTCCATGTTAAAGAATAACCTAACTGAGCCACTACCTCAAGGCCAATCCACAAGCTTGGCTAATGATCGCTTTTTTTGATACTTCTCTGATACATATCAATCTCAGCTATCGAGTCCTTTTCTTCCACGAGTAGCGCTTTCTTCTTCTCTTCGAGTTTTTTCAGTCTCTTTTGAACACGTTGCAAACTAGCTTTTGCATCGTTCAAGCACTTATCCATCTCCTTGATCGTCTCTCCATCCCAAAGACTGATGTTAGAACTCGTAGGCGCATATTTCTGCCTCTGAGTTTCGTTTCTGACCTCGACTGTAGTTGTTCACTATGAACCCCAACAGTGACGGGCCCTTTGTCTTGTTCAGAGCCAAAGCACACAGCGATTTGATGGTAAACTAGGTTAAACACCCCATTCGCAGCTCACCACTAGCATTCAATCTCCTCTCAGCCTGACGTTATCTGTTTGTCCGTCTTTAGCTTCATTCAACTTGGCATTTTGTGACGGGTGACAATCCAGGGTCAAGGCTCTTGCCTATGAGTTGAACAGGCATTCGTGCCTCACTTCACCGAGACCTCGTCGATACTAGGCTTCTTTATTTCAAATTCTGTTCAAGAACTTTAAGGATACTTCCATTTGGGTAACTTTCTCCCAATGGATTTCTTTAGTGACTCGCTCAGCTAATATTTGATAGTGGAAATACAGGATCCCAATTTACTGGTAGCTTGAGAATGGACCAATAGTGACTTTCTTTATTTCAGGGCCCCACGACAGACTTAACATTGGTGATGGAAAACACTGTGGTAGCAATGGTCCAAAAACATGTCTTCTTACCCTTTCACCTAAGAAACTCTGTTCAACTTCTTAAACGGTTTTGATTCTCTTAAATAACAACACCATAGCTATTCCCTAGCCCAAAGCGCCTTGCATTCTACCTTCAATTTTATTTCCTCTTCTTTTGAATCGGATGTCTCACATAAGCAGTTCCTTCAACCATGTGGCCCATGGCGGCAAAGAAAGAGGGTCGTCCATACGCAGGTGTAGCATCTATCTTTTTTCCTTGTGTGACTTTTCCTTCTTCGATGACCTATGTGAGCCTTTTCCATGGGAGTCCTTCTTGTGAGGGTCCGACCTCCGTGAATCTAGTTTGTGTGAATCTTTCCTGTCAGAGCCTGACCGATGAGAGTCTCTCTTGGAAGATTCTGATCTAGAAGATTCAGATCTGCGTGAGTGGTGAGATTCCGTCTTGCGAGAATCCTTCTCGTAATAGGCTGGTCTGTGCGAGTCTGTTCTATGAGACTCTCTCCTGTGAGACTGTTCTCTGTCAGTGCCTCCTCTATGAGATCCCTTTCTCGAGGGCTCTTTCTCCCGTGAAGCTCTACTAGGCGAATTCTCCTCAAATTGAACCCTACTACCAGTCTGCAATAATCGTTCATCTCCCCAGGGCGAATTGTTGCCAAATACTAGCTCTTGAGAAACGCTCTCCCGAGACTTGCCCTTGTTAGATCTAGGTTGAGGGGTTTGAGAAGGAGGGTAGAAAGGTTCTGAAAGTTGATCGTTCATCTGCACATTCTCGGGCACGTCCTGGGGTATGAATTGAGATGTATCTTGGACCGTAACCTCTGGTGGTACATCCTTGGGCTCCTCCTGAAGTTCAGCCTTGGGTTCATATACCACCAATTCCGTTGGCGCATTTGCATCTAGGTTCTGAGGCAAATTTGCTGGTGTGAAGTTGTCTGAGGGGTTGGTGTCTAGGGGGGTGTCTTCCGCCATAATGTCTTCTGAAGAGGGGGATAACTGGGATCGGGGATGGTGTTCTTTGTAGGTAATTCTGTATTCACTTTATTGTTTTTTTGGTAAGACGTTTGATGCAGAACATAGTATCTAGGCGGAATCTTGTCTTAATATAACAGTACACCGCACCACTTACGTTTCGATTCAGCTCAAGTGAGCCACAATACGCAATGAATCATGTTGATGTTTCTGTTCCTTACGGCCAATTGCTATCTTCCCTCGATGTTTCACTGGGTAGCTCTGAAATGCATCAGTGATGAAGCAGGAAGCTCTTCAAACTTACCAGAGCCAGGAGGTAGTACGGGTCAGCCTGTCACTTACGGTGTAGGTGGTAGATTGACAATGCTTCCCCCAACAGAGCTTCACAATTCTTCCCCAAATCAACTTGTCTTTCTACAATTCCCTTGAACTGATGCTATGTAACTCTAGTTCTGAGCAAATCTTCCACGAATCGGCTGGTAGGCTCTCTATCATGTTTGCCTCAGCGGGAGGTCGCTGTGCTTTTCATTACAAATGGAGCAATAAAAACCTCGCATTGAGTTCAATTGCTGATATCACTTGCGTTGAATAGGAAAATCTTCAAATTCAAGTACAGCTTATGCTCTTACCTAACCTCGACTGTATTTACTCTTCTTCCAATCCTCATACCCCAAGCGCTCCTCACGTCTCATCCACGAGTCAAACCTCATTTCCTCTTGACGTGTCTTTAGCCCCTCTCTGTAGACTTCCCACTCCCGCATCTTCCTTCGTAACTTCAGACCTATATGGTCCAATTCCAGAAGCGTTTTCCCGTTCTCCAAGCACGTGTTCTCGCTTTGTTCCAACGTCTCGAGTCCGCTCTCCATGGCCCTTCTCGATGCTCCTTCCTGCTGTGCTCTGCCTAGGACTCCCTCAAATCTTTTGTTGCTTTGGTTTAGTTTTTTTGTCCTTCGATTAAGCTTACCTATTATTTTGTTAAGTCGATCCACCTCCTCTTGCAGACCTTCGATTTTGCTGTCTGCAAGCTCCATCTCTTTCTCCAAGAAATGTTCCTCTTCATGTTCCTGGAGTGACGGATTCACCTCAACTACAATCACTCGCTGGTCTGACATGCTGACTTAAGAGCTCTTGAAACTGACAGTACGGGATATCTCTGGTAGTTGTTAGCTGGTTGTAAATGGTTGAATGAGGAGGACTGTAACACCGTTGGGATGAACTTCAAGATTTATACACCAAGCCAGTAGTCGCACGAACATGTATCAAGTTTCTGTTCTTTTCTATTGTTTACTGTTCACCCTCACATCCGCAGGCTGAACATGAACAGTTCACTCCGGTATACCCCATGACTCACATCCGGTGTCTTTGTGGTACTGAACATTCGGCTTCATCACGAATCCACGAGATTTAACAAATTGTAGTTCCGATATGTCAGGTCCATCACTTGAAATCAATCACACACGTCCTACTACATGCTCTACTCTTCTGTTCACTTTCCTTTCTTGTCTCACATCGTGTCTTCTTTGAAACATGAGAAACGGCCACAGTGGCATAGTGGCTATTTAGTTCCAAGAATGAAAATAAGGCCGTCAAGATTTCACTAAGCTGTGATTTAAATGACTATAGAAGCACTAATCAATTTATGCCCCGCCGTTTTCCGAGTCCCTTTAGACGCGAAGGCTGAGACGATCTCTCTTCTTGGCGATAGACTTCTTCTCACGCTTTGTTTGCTTCCAAACATGCTTAACCTCCTTCAAATCACGAACCCTCCTGCGCAGCGTTCTTTTGGCATAATCTATGTCCCTCTGCTTTGGTCATCTCTTATTTTTCTGTCGTTTCACTTCATCCTTTGCTGGTCTCGCTCTCCCCTCCTTTTCATCTCGCCTACGGTATATCTGGTCTATTTCCCCGCGTATGTGGTCCAGTCTTTCATTTAGTACATCGATCCGTTCTTGAATTTCCCATCTTGCGCTTCGAGATCGGGGCCTGTCAGTCGATCGCCGGGCATCGGATCCCTTTCGGTGGCGACTCCAGAACATGGTCTGTGGAGTTGTTCAGTGATTGTAGAGATCGGTCGTTGTCGTCTGTTTGGATCTGTCTCGGCTTGAGGACCGACTCACAAAATATGGGATGGCTGGGGTCTCTTATGGGCTTCTTGACTTGGGACCAAGAGGGAGTGGATGATGGTCACTGAAGGTCAGCGCAGTGAAAGACTCCCCTAGAAGTTCTCGTCACTGGCACCGTCTCTACACAGCTTGATCACTAGGTTCTGTAGCAAATCAAGTAGTGATTAGCAGCTATCTGCCACTGTTCTTAGCTGCAAATGGAAGTAATTTTATCATAAAGTCGTAAATCGCGGTGTATTGATTACAGCCGTTGTTGTAGTCGTCTAAGAGATGTACAATAGGTTGACTATTAGGTATAACTGCTTTGTTCATTTCCATTTTCTCTGCAGTCTCCGATTTCGAAGTTTGAGAGGGTTAAGAAAAGGCCGCAGTCACGACATTCCCATTTAATCACAAGGTCAAACGAAGGGTCCTTTCAAAATCTCATTAAGATATCATCTGGATCTAGCAGGAAACGGCTAAGCAATGTCTCTGTCTCTCTTCCCCTCTAGCCAGCTTCTGTCCCAAATCCCTCACTTGCCTGCTCAAAACGCCACCTTTGTACGACTAGCAGCTCTTCCTCTTCCCTTGTTTATTGCACCATAAGTATAGTCTGTTCCATGATGTCAACCATCTCTCTCAAATCCTCTTTAGCCTTCTCTATCGACTTCTTTGATCGTCTGTCGCGTTTTATGCGGTCTATTCTCTCGCTCATTTCTGTCGCCTCTTCCACCTCCTTGGCTTTCTTGATATATAACCCCTCTAGCTCCAGGCGTACCCTTTCCAGGTTTTTTTTATGTCGTCGCGCCCCATATCTCTCTCAGTTCTCTGCCCGCTGGCTTCAGCCTTGGGTTGATTATCCATAGGTCGCGGGCCATTAGGTCGTGATTCACGAGGTCGAGGGTCATTGGATTCCCTACGATGGTGGCGGCGCGATGACATGGTCTATAGGTGTGTTTGGGCCGTTTTAGAATGCGTGGATTTGTGTCTTTGGTAATTTGTCTTTATTTGATAACCGGCTGAGAAAGCCCGGGATACCTCGGGTGTTTTATGGACTTCTCAGTTGCAACGCAGGGGCCTCGATCACTCTCAGGAAGCGCAGTGATGAAGCCCTTTGAGGTGTACTGATCACTATCGCTTTGTCTATCGTGCTTTGTTCACAGATACTTGTCCTCATGTGCAAACAATCACTTCTGCGCCTAAGATTTCTTTCGTTTGTCACTGTGCTGTCGACTAATAGGATGAACTGACATATCTTTCCTTGACTCAGTGCCTTACAGGATCTCATGTCTGTCACTGCATACTCTGGTTCAAGGCAACAATCATGCCATCAACAATGATATTCCTTCAGGGCAAACGGTCTGCCGATTTCCTCTGTGATGTTGTGCGTGTTGAAATATCAGCAATGAACTCACGATTAAAAGAACCATAATAAACAGTGTTTGACTGAAGTGAGTAAGTATGCATCTCGGCGTTGGCATGCATATATGATCGTTCAGACCGTACTGGTTGCAAGTTCATTGACGGATAAAAGTATCAACCAGGTCTAGCAATCCATATAACTCCCTGACAAAGACATCTCGCCAAACAAACAGTAACTATCCTCGTCAGCGCTCTTCGATACATAACAAACCATGTCTTCAAACCGCCACCGCCAAGGTCAATCCAAATCCCCTCGAGATGGGGCAAACTCAACCCAACCGCAAACCACCAAAATCGATCCCGTGCTGCTAGAGAGACTCACCAATCTCGAAAAAAATGTTCGTGTATCAGTGTACAAAGGCAGAGTCGCTATTATCGCGGCAAAAGGTTGTGGTGGTCAGACTTCGGTTGCTGGTAGCCGAAGCACGAGATTGGCCAAGTAATCAACAACCAGACCGAGTAATAGCGAATATTGCCGGGGGATATCGCCAGGCCAGGAAAGCATTCGAGGCCGATTTGAAATCAATGCGTCTATTGTCTAGTGAGGCAGAAGATACAGCAAGAGAGCAAGAACATGTATTGGTGAAAATGGCGAAGGAACAGAATCATCAGCGAGACGCAAACACGAGCTAGGATAACTGAGGTTTGGGTGTGAGAATTTAAGAGCGATATTGCATATCTCTCGAGATATTAATATACTGAACTTTTGCTTACGCGAGACTGAAAACAAAAGAAAAACATGCTATGGGTATGATGTAGCCAACATGACAAATAACCAAACGCCCGCTCAAAAAAAACAATGCTGGGTATCCTGGCGCCACCAATCAGAAAAAAATCACTTTTTTGCGTCTTCATGCCCAACGCCGTGCAGCCTATTCCACTACGCGAGTTTTCCACGCAAGCACGGCTTTGGGCGCGATCGACCAGATCTTCTTTTTGGGCTCCAGATTTGTATCCTCCTCCGCATTATATCCAACCCACTGCACGCGATACTTGTTCTTCTCTTCCGCTATTATTCTGAGTATCTTGTACATCGTGCATCCCGTAGCCTCGCAGCGCCCACCGATGCTGCGCCAGTAGTTGAGGACGATGTCCTGGTAGTATTTCTGAAGATCGATTTCTTCGGCCCAGCCGCGAGACCAGGTGTCGGCTGGGCTGAACTTGAATTTTATCCGGAAAGAGACGTCGCTTGTTTTCTTATTCTGGATATGTGATTCTATCTGGATGTCGTAGGCGCCGATGAAAATCAAATCGTCGTAGTCTTCTGCGACTTTGATTTGTGAGCGAAAGTTGACACGTTGAGGTGGAGTCAAC
Organism: Fusarium lyarnte (nom. inval.); assembly: GCA_014898885.1. NCBI lineage: Eukaryota > Fungi > Ascomycota > Sordariomycetes > Hypocreales > Nectriaceae > Fusarium > Fusarium lyarnte (nom. inval.). The sequence goes on from JAAVUB010000279.1 coordinate 141,505, forward strand.
ATACATTCCTCCTCGGGCGTGGCAATGAGAGAAAGATATGGCTCTAGCACTAGGAAGGTCAGGAAAAGGGCTTATAAATCAGTCGGGGGGTACCTCACATTTTTTAGACATTATTATTGAGATGGCAGTGTCGCGATGAAAGTTGAGGCAAAATTGGATCAAAAGTTTGCTATACAATGCAGTGTTGCCAAAAGAAGAAGTTGGGTTGAGTCCGGAGAGATGGGAGTAATGAGATGAAGGTAGAGGGATATTAGCATAGTCAAGCTGTAGAATCGCGCTATTGAATAGGCAGGTAATGACAGAAGTGAACAAAGAGGTGTGATGCAGGCGCAGAGTTCTGCCTGTCTGATGAGGTGTCAACAAAGGCGGTTTCCGCTGTGTGACTAACCCCGGTCAGAAGCGTTTGGCGGCAGTGTCGGTCACTTTCACATCCCTACTCAACATGAATGAGCGCTCATGGCAGCGAACGCTATGCGAAGCACTCTCCTGACGGTTCGAACGTAGAGAGAAAATGGAGTTGGTGGTGAGTGCGGGAAATTGGGCAAATATTGTAGTCGTCATTTCGATATTTTCGTTTGGTGTAACGTTGTGAGACAGGCCCTAGCTGTGGTGACCAATCGGTCGCTCGGGAAATTATTGAGGTTCCCGAGTGTAAGGATGGCTGAGTTTGAGTCACAAGCTGCTTGGGCGGCGTTTACTGAAGTGGCGTCTGATATGTCGGAATTTACATAGGAGGAGGAGGAAATCCCAAGGTCTTGGCTATTCTGGAAGAGAAGGACAGGTCTTTATTTCATTCACCGCTTATTTCCAATGATGTGTTTGCATCTCTGCGCTCTTGTCTTATATATCAGAGACAAAGCTCAAGCGGATGATCTGAGTTTGCTGGCTAGGTACCTATGGATTTGAGATCGGTTTCAGAGGTAATGAGCTAGCGATAATCGAGGTGTTATGTTCCCCTGGAAGGTTATTTATTCATTCCTGATGAGAAATACATGAGAGGCTTGCTGCAGGAAGAGTAAGACTGATATCATTTTTGTTGAGTTGGGTGTCAGCTTGGAGCGCGCTTGTCGTTACGTCGCGTCGCGCTAGAAGCATCTAGCCTTGCGATCAGTCACTTCTTGCTATGACTAAGGTGGGTGCTCGTTTTCGCTTTGATAATGACATAATGACTAATGTCCGTGGATTTCAGCAGAGTTTGCATTGCTACCTGCGCTAGCCAAGTTGGAGAAGATTTCGTGTTCTCAACCGCGTAAAGTTTGAGGTGAATAGGCGTGGCAAGCTTCTGTTATTAACCACAGTGTTGTGAAGTTTAACGACTCTGTTTTCATCCACCAAACCGCCCTGTTTATTAGTAGTAACAGAACCATCTGATAT